>JANRGW010044443.1:0-12381 GCA_024733675.1 Psilopsiagon aymara
TGGGTCAGGTGTCCTGTCTCTGCTTCCTCCCAGCTTCCCCTCCTCCCTGGCAGATCATGAGACTCAGAAAGTCCTTGGTCAGACTAAACATTACTCAGCAGCAACTGAAACCATTGGTGTTTTCAGCACTGTTCCCAGGCTGAAATTCAAAAACACAACACTGCACCAGCTACTAAGAAGAAAAATGCCTGCTACTGCTGAACCCAGGGCTGATACAAATAGTCTTTACTTTTTAAACAAAATACAATAATTTGTTATTTGTTGAAAATGCAAGTCTTTTGCTTTTATTCTGTCAAAAAAATTCTTTTAATATAACTTATTTGCGAAGAAGGAATAGTACTTAGTGACAGTTTCCACTGGTGCTATAAAACTACAAATTAGGTAAAGAATCATATCAAGACTTTTTTTACAATTATATGATAAAATAATGAGCAAAGCTAGTGTTTCAATATCTGAAAAGGTAAACTGACTGGCCAATGTAATTACAAGCCTTACAGCCTGGGTGTCAATCCTGAGCAAGTAATAGGAGAGCTGATAGGTATTTGACTAAAAGAAAATTAGAAGCAAGTAGTGTAGTTAATGAAATGCAGATTTGGAAAATAAATACTGTCAGGCTAATTTGATAGTCCTATTTTTTTTCCCTTAAGATTATAAGATAATTGATAAAAAGTAATTATCGTTATGTCATCTGTCTTGTTTGTGCATGACATTTTGAGTAAGAAAGTAGAATGATACAAAGTTAACATGATATGCATTGACTAAATTGAAGCTGACTAACCAGCATCAAACCAGCAATTGTCACTGAGGGGGTCGATTCCAGTTGAGTCTCACAAAGATTGATTTTTGGTCTCATTGTGTTTAGCATTTGAAGTAATGGATAAAAACATAGAATCAGTACTGGCAAAGTTGGCAGATGACATAAAGATTGAGAGAATGATAAAAAATGGATATGGCAGATCACAGAGTATGAGCAAACAGTATGTGCTTTTGTATAGCCAAATGAAATATTATGTATATGGAAAACAGTACGTAGCTCAAAATTAAAGGAGACTGTCTATGTCAGCCTACTGTCAGTAGTGTCCAAAAAGTTAAATTAGATTGTTATAGGAGCCTTTTATAATTTTTGAATACATAAAGCCAGAGGGGGTAGACTAAAAAATCCAAATAATATAATAGCCAGAATAGCTTGTTACTGTCTCACTGTGAATGAAGGTGAAATGGGCTCACCTCTGCTCTCAAACCAGAATTATAATGGGGAGGCTCACAGTTAGGAGTCCAGTTCCTCTAGACTGTAGAGGAAAACATGCTTCAGGTAGCGGAAGAGGCTGCAGAAACTTTGGGACTTAAATTTCTCTGATTAGATTTTATTTATTCTCAGCTTCATTACAACTCCTTATCTTCCTCTCTGTCCTTTTTTCTGTCTCTATATCTAATCTCTTTTCGTTTTTCCTTCCATTTATCTGACTTTAAAAATTGTTACATGGCATTTGATACCACTACTCTTTCCATTCTTATTTTCGTTCATTCGTATATTTTGTTCCTTAGACCCATCCAAACATGTCTGTTGACTTGCTTTGTGTCTTTGGACAGGGACCACCAACTATTCCAAGACTGAACATCTAAGTGATTATCCTCTCTGTGAAGATGTTTTTCCTAATATGCAATCTAAACCTCCCCTGGTGCAACTTGAGACCATTACCTCTTGTGCTGTCACTTGTTACATTGGACAAGAGACCAACCTCCATTCCACTACAACCTCCTTTCAAGTAGTTGAAGAGAGCAGTAAGGTCCCTCCCTGAGCCTCCTTTTCTCCAGACTAAACACTCCCAGTTCCTTTAGCTGTTCCTCATCAAACTTGTGCTCCAGACCCTTCACCAGCTTAGCTGCCCTTCTCTGGACTGACTCCAGCACCTCAATGTCTTTCTAGCAATGAGGGGTCCAGAACTGAACACAAGATTCGAGGTGCGGCCTCACCAGTGCCAAGTACAGGGGAATGATCACTGCCTTGGCCCTGCTGCCACACTATTGCTGATACAGGCTAGGATGCTGATGGCCTTGGCCACCTGGGCACAAGCTGGCTCACATTCAGGTCCATCAATCAGCACCCTCAGATCCTGTTTTCACGGAGCAGCATTTCAGCCACTCTTCCCCAAGCCTGTAGTTTTGAATGGGGTTAGGATTTCTTAATTTTCTTGCCAATTCCATAATTAAGTCAGATTATAAAGCTGAAATTCTTGCCTCGATCATCCCTCCTGTCCTTCAGACAAGCCATACTAGATGTTAGGTTCTTCTGTATATCTTTTAATGACAGTATTCCTAAAATATTAGGCAATTTGCAGGCATACATATTCTTGCAGTAAATTACAGACTACTGTGCAAAGGAACATGTATGTTGTACTATCAACCTAGCAGTAAATATACAGTGTTTATGAAGCTTTTTTGTGCTGTGCTCACTTCATCTCCTTTACTTAAATGATGGTCTACTTTGTCTCCCTTCCTACTGACATCTTTCTCTGCTAATCCAGACAAAATCTCTTTACCTTTTGTATTGAAGGGTTGGTTATTCTTCATCTTTCCTGCCTGGACTGTATATTTGCTCCAGGAGTTATCAAAAAGATTTGGAATGAACTGTGGAAATGAAGTCAAAACACAAAGGCATATTGCCTGATAAGGTAGTATTAAGAAGCAGTATAGAATTTATAGAATGGCTAAATTTCTAATTTGCCAATATTGAAGAGTCAGAACAACACAGTTAATTTGTGATGCTATTCTAACAGAAAACATATATTTAGGCATCAGTGACTAGGAAATATGAAATCTTCTGGCTTTCCTAAAAAGAAATAATATAGGAAAAAGTTGAAACTCAGAGAAAAGCTGTAATAGGGTAAAGAAAAAGAAATAGAGAAGGAAGACAAAGCAAGAGTTATGGAAATTTTTTTTCCAACTATTTCTTGTGCAAAGGTTTGGGAAAGCTAAATACTCCTGTACAGAATAAATTAGCTCTGCAAAATAAAGAATAAATCATAGGCAATCAAGAGCAAGCGTCACTTCTATTATTTCAACTATCAGAGGCCTGATCCTCTGATGCTTTGCATCTTGCCTAGTCTTTTTCTAATGGGCAGAAAGCACATACAGGTAGATATAAATGCCATTCTAATATGTGAGACAATTTATGTGCCATGAAGGACCTTTATAGTCTTCTGAGACTGAATAAGGTACAGGACAGAAAAGAATGAGTTTCCACTGGTATAGAGATATGGGAGGAAAGACAAAGGTGCCTACTGAAAAAGCCTGCCTCATCCAGTGTGCAGTCCAAAGGTACTCAGCAGAATCACTGCTCTGTGTAGCTTCAGTTTTGTTGTTTCTCTGGTTATAAAAAAAAAACTAGAGATGTCCTTTGGAAATTCTGTTTGAAATAGATGATGTGGTGTTGAGGCCAAGAATAACCTCACCTCCTCAAATTTTTGTCAACTGCTTAGCCAAAGAAGAATAAGAAATATTACTAGTCCCAAGGAGGACCTTTGATGATAAGCAGTGTATGAAATATCACAGATGTCAAACAGGTTACAATGATTTAAAAAGTCAAATAACTTCACTAGACAATTAAAACTGTCTTTTTCTGGTACTTCCAGGTTACCATGTATTTCCTCACTAAAATTAAAAGACATATTAATCGAAAAAAACCCAAACCAAAACAAAATTAAAAAAAAAAAAACACCCACAACTCCAAACAACCAAAAAGCCAGTAACTTGAATTCAGGCAAAAAGGTAAAAACTCTACAATTATATGAACTACTTAAGTTCATATGCTTTTACAATTCTTCCAATGCACAGCATTTTGTGTCATATGCTGTTTATATTCTCACATAAAATGGTAATTCTAAAACCACTGTGATGTTACTTGCCATCAGTCATATCACTATCTTTGTTGGTCTAAACTTTTCTACAGTTTTTGCTATAACTTTTCAGATAAAATATATGTCCTGTTACATTACCCATTATGGTCCTCTGAAACAGATTTTTTAATCTGATTGCTCCCTGCAAATTTCTACATTAGTCACCGTATCTTATGATGCTGCTTCTATCAACCTCCACTGATCAAGTTTTAATAACTTTAGATCTCCTACCCGTTTTGCCTTCTGGTCTGGATTATATTAAACAACTTGCCAGTTGCCGAAACTTTGACTGCAGCTAGTTTTTAATAATTTTGATTTGTTGCAGCAAGCAAAAAGGCTGGAATCTCAGCAGGATTAAATACATTTAGCTTTCCATAGTTCTATGAAATTAAATTGCAGTGTGCCAATCTATATCCTATAGGCTTCTACACATAAATATGGAAAATATTTTTTTGGGAATTGTTTGAGGCTTTCCGCATATTAACTTTTTTTTTTTTTGTCCCCGGGGTAATGTAAACTCTACCACATGCTACATTAAGGGTTTGTAGTTGTGACAATGGGGGAAAAAATGCAGTGCATTCCTTTTGGTAGGCAAGAGGATGAAAACAAAGTCCATTTCATTTATATTTCAGAACTGCAGTGTATCTTACAAAAATAAAATCATAATAAAATAATGATGATGTGGCTTATAAACCAGAAAATCTATTCAAGAAATGTAATAATATACTTAAGAATATAATTCATTATGGATGCAAAATACAAGAGTTTCCAAACAGAAGCTGAAGAAAGTCTCAAAGTAATTTCTTCGTTGGAGTTTATTAGAAAATTAAACATGAACTCATGCATAATTAAGGTTGAACAAGCAGCAAATATGAGACATAGCAGCCATAGCACCCTCACAAGAGATGAGAGTACTTAAGAATAACAAAGTCTGACCAGGTGAATCCCACCTTTAAGACACTCATCACTTTATGACAGCATAAAGTGAGGTCAACCTGGTATCAGTGTGCTTAATTAAAGGTATGTTCAAAATGGTCAACTTCTTAATTAAGAAAGTGGCCTAAATAGACCACTATTCTAATTTTTATCATTATGCCTGTAACCAGTAGTGCAATTCAAATTGTATGATACCTCATATAACTAAAGACTACTTCAGTTTAAGTGATCTGCTGTTGCTCAGCTGCCCAACCAGCTGCACTGACTGAAGGTGCTTTTTTGGAGATTTTGCCTTTTCATACAGCTTACTGCAAATTTACTTTTTGTTTACATCTTCACCTTTATTAGCAGATTCAGCTGTTGTAATCCCATATTACTATTTATCACACTGTGTAACTGCCAGGTAAATCTCACCCATAAGTAGCTCAGAAATGCCTCCCTTTTGTAGTTCGGAGCCCTTTATGCACTCTTCTGACCTGAAGAAAAAGAATATTTTTTAGGCCATGTATTCATTAATGTAAGTGAACATAAACACAGAAGTAGTTAGAAACTAGAAATATATTATTATGATGTTAATAAATACTTATTGTCATTATTTCCCATTGAAAACAGAAGATAAACAGATTAGTTTAGAACATGGCTATTGCTACTGCTAGCTCTTTCTATCAATGTTCTTGAAGGTATCTGTAAAACATATGAACATTTATTTCTTTCTTAGAAAGTCTCTGGTTCACCTACTGATTTTCTACGTGGTATGTATATTTCCCAAGTGCAAAACATGATCTAGTAATTGTACTAAATAAAAGTAAAAAAATATTTTTATTTTAATTTATACACTTAGGCTTTCAAATTACCTCATCATTGCTGATGTGCTGAATTTAAGTTTTCTGTTGAACAATAAAGTTACATGATCACAACACTGTCCACTTTCTAACTTTCTCAACTTTCTCCTTCTCAGAGCTTTAGCTGTTCTTAAGGGTGCTTTTTTCATATTCAAGATTTTCATTTTTATTAAAACAGTACTAAATCTCTAGGACTATAATTATAGTACTATGTGAAATTTCCATTTTAAAATAAAGGCAAAATATCTGCTTTTATAGAAGTTATTATGTCAAGCTTCAGTACTCCCCTGCATCAGCACCTAAAAATATTTTTCTTCTCATGCTGCGATATAGTAATTGGCTTCTGAAGCTCCTTTTCATTACTATTACGCCAATGTAGCATTAAAAGAGAACTTTAAGAATAATTTGATCTAATAATCTTCACCCATTTTCCCAGCATAAGAAATGAAAAGAACAAGCACAGAATATGTAAAAAAGGCATTTAATCTTAGTAAATATACATGTTTGAGCAATGACAAATATGTTAGGGTGGAGGTGCTTCTCTAGCCCTACTGCTGCCAACCCTATCACAACAGCACCACAGTCTCCTTTTCATAAAGAAGACTATTTTAATTCATTAATTTATTTTCACTGAAGAATGTCATGTTCACGAAGGTAAACCCTGTTGCTTAGGTTTCTGGCTGTTCTGTTGTATCTTTCTAAATGTAAGAAAGAGCTTACTTCCCCTCTGTCACATTAAAAGGCAAGACAATTTGGAAGAAAATAAACCCCCTTACGTTCCAGCTGGTTCTCAGATATTAGAGGGACTGGATGCGGCTAGGCTTAGATTCTGAGTGATGCCCCTTTTACCTCTATCAGTCCTGTCGCATTTGATATATTGAATCACAATTCCAGATTTACTAATTTTGCGCTAATAGTGCACTGCACCTTCAGTCTAATTGTGCTCATGAACTAACACAGCCACATGGAGGATTTGGTCATGTTCAATGAGAAAACTATTACGATTAGCTACTTAAACAGTGCAGTTTATTAAAGCAAGAGATACTGGTTGTTATAGATTGCCGGTGATAAATAGAGTCTGCAAAAGCACGTAAGTTATACAAGTACGCAAAAAAGTCATAAATAACACAGCCTGGTTTTCAAAAATAAAAGTAAAATGTTAAAAGTAACTCTATATAGAGATGCCTGACTTTCCTGGGGAAGCACTTAACGTATTGCAAGTCTTACCTAAAGGTGTCCCTATGGGGGAGGAAGAAAGACCCAGCCTGTAGACTGATCCCAGGAGACAAGGGTAATCTGCTGATGGAATTTTCCTTGACTTGTCCACGATGATGTCTTCCCCAATATTCCCCCTTTGTTGGGCCATTTTATACTATTTTTCACCTTCAAGGCGGAGCTTGAGTGACTGATCATACATATCTTTATTATTATTGGTGTAAATATCTCTCACTTAGCTTTTAAAGGTGTATACTACAAAGAATTCAAACAGCACACTCAAAGAGAGGTAATCTCACTTTGGAGGGTGAGTAGTATTAAAGATGAAGGTGTGTTTTTGTATTATAAGGTATTAAAATGCATTATAATGAAGCAAAGTTTGAATGAAGGACAGCACTTTGTCAAAAGATGACAGACTGTTAGCTCAGGGTACCAATTACGCAGCTTATCAGTTTCTAGTACCACCTATTTCCCATCTCTGCTGGTGTTAGGACACAGTGCGGCTGCAGAATCTCCATCCTGCTCCACCCTTCATCAATGTTGTCACAACATTGTGAACCGCTGTGGAATGCACATTTCTGGTACACCAGGTGTAGCTGCATCTTCCCCTGAAAGACCATTTTTCCTTTATGTGTAAAACATGCTACATTTTAAATATAACTTTAATTTTTAATTATTCCACACCTTCCCCCCCAACTTGTTTTTAAGAATGATCTAAAAAGCAATTTTTAATGTTAATGTCTCCTTCCTGCAGAAAGTAAGCTCTGCATATTGGATTCAGTTCAGATTGGATTATCTGGGTGTATATGAACATTCAGATAATATCAGTGCAGCAGCTGTTTGCCTGGTATGGTGACGGCCATCCTTAGTCCATTTTGTTTTTCTTTACTCATATTTACTGCTAATGATTTAGCATTTAATGGGATAACAAGGTGAAAGAAGGGGCAGGACCAAAATTAACACTATCATAGAATTTGTGCATCTGCTTGTGTGAACCATCTATGCCAATGCTGTCCCAGTCTTGTTTGACTCCATCCTTTCTACCTTTTTTAGAACATGGATCTTAGCCAAAACACAACCTCTGAGAATCAGAATGGGTTTGGAAAACTGTGGAAGAGCTTTGATCACAACATGAAGAAAATCAGATTGCATAAAGGCTCATGTACAGAAGAAAATTAGTAGTAACAGAAAAAGAAACACGAACAAGAGTCTTAAAGAAATCTTACACCAGTAAGATTAGGAGGGTTAGGACTTGCTTGTGTGCCTGAGCCTTTCCTCACCGCTGCAGCCAGGAATACAGGTGGCTGTAGAAACCCTGATGGTAAAGATGTGATGGTCAGTCCTGGATTCTGCTCCTCACTTTCAGAATTCCTATGGAGTTTGTTATATATAGCAGTTTAATGTAAACTGTAGAAAAATATGAGTAGTTGGGATCAGTCAAGTTTCCGATTGCCTTGTGCCTTCTTCAAAAGTCAGGTGCTACTGCAGCAAATAGTAAGCATTTAGTAGAGTAGCAGAGAATAAATCATGAAACATTTATTTTACTGTGAAATAGAAACAGTATTGTGGGGAAGGATACTGTGGATACACTGAAGATTTTTTTCACTAGAGCAATTCCTTTTATCCCAGGAGGGGAATATGATTGATTAAACACTATCAGTTCAATCTTAGCAATATGCTTAGATTTCAAATGTGCATAAATTTTAAGCACAAGTTGCATGTTTTATCTTTTAGCAATGGTTGAGATTCAGAGTACTTTATACTTATAAAATGTTTTTTAAATCCTTACAAAATGGACATAATACAAAAACTACTGAGATCAGTAGAAATGTAGAAAAATGGGACTGGGACATGAGGGCAGGGAAACCATTCAAACAACCTGCTGAGCATTCAGAATAGCCCCTTTGCTTTTCCCATATTAATCCTTCATGAGTGACCCATTTTAAAAGCAATTTGGTTATGCTCCTGTTACTCTTACTAAGAATTTTCCAATTTGTAATCTAAATATGTTAAGAACCACTTTATACTCACTTCTTCTTGTCTTGTCCTTTAGGCTGAGGGTTTCCGCCCCCCTTTCTATTGTTTTCTTTCTGCTTTATTTATACACGCTTTTCTTCCATAGGCTGCATTTGCTTGACTAAAACAAGCCATGCTATTTTAGCCCTGTTAAAAGACATACATGATCCAGAGCAAATATTTCTCAATATTGACTGTCTAAGACCCCCACTAGAAAAATTCACAAGCCATAGAGCAGATTTCAGAAATATTCAATGTTCCTTACATTCACAGTTCTCTGACAGTAGCAGAGCATTGCGATTTTCAGAGTAGGTAGTATCTCAGAAATAAAGCAGTACTGTGATAACAGTGCATAACTGTTGGTTTTATTTAATAGCCAAGGACAACTTTCATTGATCTTTATTGCTGCAGTTAGAAATTACATTCTTGCTTTCAAAATTATCTTCCTTCTCCCCACTCCCCTCTTAATACATATTTTATTCCAGCTTTGAATTGCTTCTGGTTTCCAGCCAACAGAATGGATTTTATGATTCATGACTGAAAAAAAGAATGACATTGAATTTAACCTTCTAACTGTAATCCTTTTAAGTCTTGATGGCTTAGAATACAGCCATCTTGGTTTTAACAGCAGATGTTTCTTCAGATTTACAGCTCAATTTTCACAAATACATGAAATACTTATTGTAGGTCTCAAATGACACGTGTTCAGGAGCATTACAGTAATGAGTAAAGGTATTTTTGTAGTGCCACTAAACATATAATTAAGCTCTCAAGAATTTTGTGCCGAAGTGCTACATTATTTTTTCCTTCTGGCATTAACTCTACTAGATGGTCTGTACAACTTGATTATTTGTCCTTTGTGGAACATTCACTTTTACCAACTGTCAAATAAAAGCTGCTGAAAGACATATCTTGCAAAAAAATATTTATAGAGACAGACACATCTGCAATATTAACTATATGTTGAGAATGGCTATCTAGCTGGTTAAGATTATGGGGAAGGGTAAATTGCAGAAGACCTTAGCAAGTTTAAGGCTGAAATTGATGAGAATTTTCATGTTTAATTTACACAGTGTAAACTATTTTCTAGACATTATTGCAACCTTAAATGTTGTGAGTCAACCATTCTGTGTGAGATCTTTATACAAAGGTACAGCAAAGTTTATGTAGGAAGGATAAGAAGAAGAATCATATAGGACTGACTCCCACCAGGTGCTGGGATCTTGGATGAGAAATTATCATATTCACAGCAAAAGGGAGAGAAGTGAATATAGGGGAAGCTGGACAAGGCATCAGGAAAAGAGTGTGGCATGTGCTAGGATCTAAAAGGTCTCCCTTCAGCTCTGCTTTTTTCTGTTTCTTCTCTAACTCTCTACCTAGTTTTGACTATTCTCCCTGGAGCTAAAATGGATCTGATTTTACATGGTTCAAATTGGGCCTCATAAAATGATCAGCATATGAGGAATGCTTTTTGTCTGCCAAGGGACTGAATTTCCAAGTTTTGTAGTCTTTCTTTTCAAAGTTAAAATACAGTTGCACTCCCTTCTTTTTGATTGAATTGTATTTAATGTAGTATGACTAGCCTACAGCCATTTAATTATTCCATTTAACAATTTCTATGATTTTCTAAGTTTTAACAGTGTTAGTTGCCCAGTCTGAAGTCCTTGATTTTCTTAGTCAAGTTAAACTGTTTTTAAGTTACATAAGAGTTTATAATAAATGTTTAAAATCATGTTATACTACTAAATGAAAAAAGTGTGTAACATAATTTTACAGACAACTATGTACACAATATAACATGTCCTTTTAAAGTTGTTTCTCTTTAGTTTACAATATCTTTTGCTATACCAAGTAGTATTGTTTTTTTGCATGAGTGCTAATCAAATAGGATTCTACTTGTGTTTCAAACTTAGGTTTGCTTTCAAAGCTCTGAAAATGTTCAGTAAATCCTGTTAGTTTCTGAAATAAGCATACTTTTGTTGTAAGCCTACTCCTGTTGAGTTTAACATTCCTCAAAAATCTAAATAGAATATATTGTAGCATCTAAAAAAATAGCATTCTGTATATGGAGACCTCTGTAACTAACACTCAGTTAAGACTGAAAATGCTTCAATGAAATACACCTTCAGAAGAAAAATTTCTGGTCACGTTATTGCATTTCATTTCACCTGGTGCATTCATCCAGTGTAACACTGAGAACTATCATACGGTGTGTGAAACACAGAACTTTTTTTTTTTTTCTGAAAATAGATTACTTATATCAATGGCTGATAAAAATTGCTGTACAAAAAATGTAATGCATTTTCTTATGCCAATGCCAAAGCCAATTATATGACAACAGCCTGCTGTGTTATATCAAGATCACAACTGCAAAAAAAAACCCTAACATATGGATGAAATAGCAAAAAGTCTTGATAAAAACTTGTGATGGTCAAGAGACCCTTTTTGTGCATGTCTCAAAACAACTCAAAAGATGGAAGGAACTGAGGGAGACTGAGCGCCTGTTTGTTGTTGGTTGTGGGGTAAAGCAGGGATTGTGCTCCTCGAAGGTGTGGGGATATGTCCCTGTGTTGTCTGCCCCGAGGACAGGAAGCTCAACAATCTGCTCAGAGACAGCCCAGCAGACTCTGAGGTGCCTGCCACAGCACAAGGTGAATTGGAGGTTTACCTGAGGGCCCTGCGGATGGGTCTCACCTGTGGGAGGGTTCCTGGAGTGACCTTATATAGAGGCACTCAGCCTTCAGGTATGTGGTGTGTGTCCCTCTACTCTGGGCCTCAGTCAGGAATTACGGGCTACAAGGACTATAACTGAAAGGATTTCCATTTTGTTACCCAGAAGATGTTTCTGGATCTGTGGGGTGGAGAGCCTATTTCTTGTTTTCTTTCTTTCTTTTCTATTTTTCTCTTTTTCTTCTGCTTTGGATCTTTTATAAGAATAGGAACTTGCCAAGAATTTTGTTTCCCTGATACAGTTTTAGGGAAGCTAACAAAAAAATTAATTGTCTTTTCATTTCTCACCTTCTGGAGGGCCTGTGGTTTCTTATGCAAATTGCGCAGAGAAAAAGATCAGCTTCCCCCACAGCCATAAAGCAGAATAGGACACAATTCTAAAGCCACTGAAAGTAAACAAAATCTAAAATTTTAAAGCCTATGGAGAATAAATATCGTGTAATATGCACCTTCCTTCCTAACATTAGATATTCAAATGCTAGAATTTCATTACTGGGTGTGAGTTGTTAGTGTGATATAACACAGTATTTCTTTGCAAGAATATTGAAAGCCTAACTGCAGAACTTTTGCTTCATTGAGGTACGGCTGTCATGGGTTCAGCAGCAGCAGTCATTTTTCTCCTTCTCAGTAGCTGGTGCAGTGCTGTGGTTTTGACTTTCAGCCTGGGAGCAGCGTTGATAACACCAATGTTTTTAGTTATGGCTTAGTGATGTTTGGTCTGGCCAAGGACTTTTGGAGCCTCATGC
>JANRGW010044445.1:0-13472 GCA_024733675.1 Psilopsiagon aymara
GGGCCTATAGGGATGCTGGGGAGGGACTCTTCATTAGGGACTGTAGTGATAGGACAAGGGGTAATGGGTTAAAACTTCAACAGGGGAAGTTTAGATTGGATATGAGGAAGAAGTTCTTTAGTGTAAGGGTGGTGAGGCACTGGAATGGGTTTCCCAGGGAAGTTATGAGTGCTCCATTGCTGGCAGTGTTCAAGGCCAGGCGGGACAGAGCGTCAGGTGACATTGTTTAGTGTGAGGTGTCCCTGCCCATGGCAAGAGGTTTGTAACTCAATGATCTTAAGGTCCTTTCCAACCCTAACTATTCTATGATTCTATGGAAATACCTCTCCATAGATGATTACCCTGGATCAAGTAACCAAGACAATGATACCATACCTGAATAGAGAAATGAATAACACTGGATTAGCAGTGGACTCAGGCGCTGCTGTTATTCATAAAATCGAACAGCATACAGTTTGAAGTCTTATTCAGCCAGCAACATAATTGAATGAAGAAGTTACCAGATAGATTGTTACTATCAAATAAATCAACTCTTTTTCTAAGGAAATAGACCAGATCACCATAAGTGGTAGGAAAATTAACCTTCACTTCTTTCACTGCTAGCTGTCTCATTTACACAACTCTGAAAATCTAACCAAGACCTCCTTTACAGTAAAACTCAGAATACTCCTTTTGTGCAGCAGGGAGATCTCTGCATTGCATCACTTCAGCATTTCTTGGGTGTTCATTCTGGGCCCAGCTACAAGATCACACAGGTAACTTTATTTAAGTAATCCAAAGCCTGCATGCTCTCATCTTTCTATGAGGCATATCAGCACCTTCTGCAAGTAGGATGCAGGACTGATCTGGGGAAACTCTACGTAACTCTTTTTGCCCCCATACACACAATACTTACTCCAGAACATCTTGACTTTAATAACTTGTTCCAGTTCCTCTACTGCTTTATCTTGGCTGGTCAAAGATGTAAGGTTTTGTCAGGAACGAGTGATGTTGCAGGCATTCCTCAAAGTAAGTTTTCAAGGTTTTCTGAAAACAGATCTTTGTCTAATACTGACAGAAAGCTATATTCACATTCATAGTCCTACAGGTTTAAAAAAAAGCATTTAAAACACACCATAATATTCATGATAACATCACTTATCCCGTCTGAAGGACATGCATGGGTTACAGTGAGCCACAGACCAGGATTTTTTTTTACTATTATCTTGTAAACAATTCTGAAGTGCAACTAGAATCAAGGAAATATCAGTCTTTCCATGAACAGGATTTCTGTTCACAGAAAAGCTGAAATATGATGAATAAATACCAGCTCTTCCTAAACTGACTGTATTTTTCTGTGCCCTTTCGGTCGCCACATCAAAAAGTAGGCATCTAAAAAGTTCATAACTTGGTTATGAGTGCACTTAGGACAAAAATGTTTTACTGAACCTTACGTCATGCGCTATTATTTTCCACTATGACACAGAATCATAGTTGCTCAGCCCATAGCAGTGATATGCAAACATCTTGCGTCCCAAGCATTTGCTCTGTGGCAAGGAACACAGAGCACATTATGTTCTCAGCTCTCAGAGCAGTGATAAGGGAGTACTCTGCTGGCTGAGCAGAAAATAAAGAAAGAAAACTATCATCAGTAGCTTGTATTTAGACAGTCTTCTTCTCTAATGATATAAAAGTTCAGTGCTCAGCTGCACACTTTAGATTCAAATGCTGCTTAATCTACCAGACTTTATCCTGAATGCAAACTTATTTTACTTTGTCCTTGCTGTCACATATTATTTCCCCTTTTTTTCCTTCCTGAATGCTACCTTAAAGTCCTGTAAGAGCACTTTACAGTGCTGTAAAAATGGTGATAACTCAAATGTAAGGACATACTTAGCAAGCAGGTTTGGACTTCTCTTTTTACAAATTAAGTGATTATAATAGTTCTAGTGTTTTTCTGCTTTGTAAACTGTGCACTTCCTCCGAAGAGATACTGATATGTTTGCCTTACCAATGTTCTTTATCTTAAAAATAGCATTAGTAACACACTACAGGACTTGTTTTGGAAACTGATTTTTCACCTTTTAAAGGCTGAATAAATAGTTGTGTAATACACATGCAAATTATCAGCATGTATGTGATTGCACTGGGTCTGAAGCAACTTTTATACCATAATTTTTCTGTGTTTTCATGAATATGTATAAATTTCGAGGTATGACATGCTTACTAAGTAAATAACTTGTGTCAACAAGGCTTGCTGTTATTAAAGAAGAGTATTTGGAAAACTTGGATTTAAAGTAGAAACTGCAAAATTAACAAGTTTGAGGGAAATGAATCTTCAACTAGTTTCAGTTTCACTCTGTAGGTAACCACCTCAATGAAAGTCCCAACTGTACAGAAACTTGGGAATAAAATAATTACATCATGTGTATTTTGAGATGATTGCTGTAGTGGAATCCAAGCTTTTTGATACTGGGACAAGGCAATAAAGAAATCCAAACTTCTTAAACTGCGCAAACTATTTACACAGTGAATTACTCATCTTTTAGAGCAGCCACAGTTCCTGGCAGTGCAATATAGAGGTATATGAGACAGTTACACTGCAGTATCCCAAGAAAGCAGATGAATCTTCCTCCAGTTATAACACCCTGTACAAATACAGAGAGAAATTAACCAAGGGTAAAGCAATTCCAGCTGAGTTAATTACCAAAATCCAATTGATCTTGGTGAGAGGAAGGAAGACACTGTGTGACTCCTGGCAAAATGAAACACATGCCACTAAGTGACCACACTTCCACTGAGAAAGCACTTGTGGCTAATTAAGAAATGAAAATTATTTTTACATATACATGGGCATACTTGGACATAGTTCAGATAATCTGATAAATCATGCCACTGTGTTATACCTGGAAACAAGATCATTTCTCCCCTTAGAATGAGTGCAAATATATTTGATCTCAACTCTTATAACATCTTTCTAGTGACTTACTTAAAATAAAATACTATTTTACTACTAAGAGCATTAAAATGCCATGTTATATAGCAAAGATTTAATTACCATTTATATTACAATAATAATTTAACACTGAAGCATAAAGCTAAATTTCTTTTGTTATAAATTTAGAAGGGGACATTGGCACAGACACGTGTCAGGAATACACCACATATGTGAATTATTAGAGCAGATGACTGTATTCTAGTGTCTGCTAATGAATGGCCAAATATCCTAACAAGACAGCAAATGCTGCCTGGCACTGCCAGAGAATGAATAAGTAAGTATAAATATCTCCTAAGAATGGTTCCTTACAAAGATGTACTCAACAGAGCTAATGTTTCTGAAACTACATGCATGGGCTACCAAAGTCAACAAAACAATTCCCATTAAGCCCTAAGAAAAGTGGTTGCTTTGGAAAATGGGTAATCCTGCCTTAAATATTTTAGGAATATAGGGATGGTGGGTTAAACAGCAGCTTCAGTCTTAGAAGTCTCAGAGGTCCTTCACAAGTGACAACACAGTAAGAAGGAAAACAAAAAGAGGCACAAAATCAAAGATAAAGAAGTCTATAAAAATACTCTGTTTTATCAAAGTCCTTCAAAAATTGGGCACACATAGTAGCTGATACAGCTGACAGGAGTGACTTTGTGCATCAACTCCAGCAAAAATTTTATCCTTCTGCATCATTTAATACTAAGAACTTCGATTTTTCCTCTGAAAGATTGCCCATTGCCACCTGAAAGGGTGTTCATTCAAAATGAACAGTATCATTATTTACTGTCTCCAAGCGCATAATCATATATTGTCAATTGTCGTCATTCTTGCGGTCAGTTTAGAGGAAATATACAATTCGCTTTTCAAGGTGCTTAATTTTCTCCTTACAGGTCCATATTTACACCTTGGGCTGCACAGGAATTTAGAAAGACTTTTATTCACTGTCATCAATTATTTCTTTGCATGTGACAGTATAGAGATCTAAAACATCCTTTTAAAATGGTTTCACACTTCCAGGCATCTGTAATAAAGATTTTTATGTTTTCAACAGCCATTTCATGTGATCTGATGTCTGGCGGGGCCCATGTGGAGTTAATGCTTATACATGTGATTGCCATGTCTTCTCTACTCTTATTTCTAATATTCCAAACCATTTTTAAACCCACAGTGTCATCAAACTGCCCTGATACTTTCACATTAACTAGCAGTTTCACCAAGTGAAGCACTTCCTTTTTATCGCTATATGCAGCGAGTTTCATGTGATATCATTTTCAACAGCAAATTACTTCCTGTTGTGAATTCAACTGTTTGAAACACTCTGCAAAGAATCCCACACTGCAGGAAATAGTGCTGTTCTATTTAAATATTTGCTAGTTATATAAATTACTTCCTTTCCAAATTGCTTTGCTTTTTTTACTTTTTAAATTGTTCAGTTTAATTATCAAGCTGCTTTCAAGTACAGGGTAGCTTGGGTTTTCTTCAGTATACTCTTAGTTTGAAGTTATTTCTGTAACTAATACATGGTTTTACTACTGCTTTTCAACTCCCACAAAAGTTAATTTGAAAATAACTACAGCATCAGGAAAAGTAACAGTGGGATATTTGAAGTTTAAAGGGTAAATAAAGTTTAAGTGACAGCTGAACAGTGATCTTTCCATTCTGGTGAATGATGAAGAGAGACCTTGCCATTTCAACCCTTTAAAAAATCAGAATAGCAAAAAATTTCCTTCCTTATTTATCCAGGCCAAAGACAAAACATACTATGATTTTATTCCAAATGGGAAAGAAGATAGTCTCATGTTAGATTAAGGGCATTAAATGAGCACTGTGGATATCTGATTAAATGTTTTGGAGACAAATGCACAGTGACACGATCGTAATGAACTACCTACAGCTCTGATTTGATCCAAAGGACACCATTTCCAGGTTATTTAGAAAGGTCACTGTAAAAACCATGATGCATTTTTAGAATTAGCTCTGATACCTGCTTGCTCAGTAGGCCAGCAAGCACCAAGCGATGACAAAAGCAGGTTTATGAAAGTTGAGTAGTTAGGGCTTAACTATGTCGTTTACATGAGGAGCTAATTATAGCCACTGGGTCAGGCCACTGGCTCTGCCTGCTTCCTCCGTCACACCAGCTGAGCAGAGGGAGGGACGTCTGCACTGATACAGGCTCTCCACTGCACAGAGCCCAGGACTTTATTCCTGGTCAGAAAAGGAGGTACATTCATGTCTGATTCCAAGTGCGGACATTTCTAACACATTCCTGCTTCAAAACAAACCCAACAAGTCTAAACAAGGAAAAGCAGCATGGGAAGTAAAACAAACATTCTGCACTATATCAACCTTTTCCTTTTCAAAGTCCCAACACAGACTTTGCCCCCAAAAATGTTTAAAGAAATGCAATTAAAGTCCCCAAAAACATTTTCATCCACAAAAAGCCAAATCTTCGCAGAGGCTAAGTTCAGACTTCAAGACTGCTTTCTAAATTACACCAAAGACCTGCATGATTTGTCAATTTACAGGAAATTTTGCCTGCTGTGCAATACTGTTGTGAAACAACTGAATTGTGCAGAAGGACAGCATTTTGCAAAAGAGAAGGATGGTTCTGAGAAGTAATAGAGAAATCTGCTTTTAAGAATGCAGAAAACTCTTCAAATCCATTGCACAGAAAGTAGAACATTTGCAGCTTTAGAAGCCAGTGCCCAATCTGTCGTCATGAGTAGTGTCAACACAATTCAACTCCTATATTGTATTTGCTAGGATTCAAAAATTTAGTCTACTACTCTTAACTAATCTTTTAACTTAAGTCTATTGACCACATATTAATCTCACAAGGACAACAGAGAGAAAGGCCTGGTTAAATGAATCTTCTACAAAAAGGCTGGTAATTATGGATAGCAAAAGTACCATGCAGCTTTGATATCTCTTTTGCAGGCATCACCACTAACCTTTCCCAAGACTTTCTCCTGATTCATGGCATCCTGGGACTTCTACAAGTATGATAAATATTGCTTTTTGCATAGCTGTCAGTTACAGATTACAAATGAAACAGTTTCTACAGCGGAATTTGAAGTCAATTTCTCATTGAGAATGATGCATGCAATCCTATCCAGAGGAAGGAAGCATAATGAATTTATAAAATCCATATTTACTGAGAAGCGAGTTCTAGTTCTGACTGGTAAATAATTCTCCTCTGAAGGAACAGGAAGGGTTAACTAAAGAGAGTATATTGCTGCACGAAAAGAAACCCAGTATCTTCATTAAACAAATCAAGGAAGGAGAAGAACCTGAAATTAAGCAAATGGCCAAGTGCGTACAGTTTTCCTTTTAGTTAAGGCGACAATTTTATATGACTATTGAAAATAAAGGAAGGCGTCTAGTCATTGCTGAGAAAATACTGTTTGAAGGTCAAATTCCTCTGCAGCTGCATAGAGGTCACCTGTATTTCACATAAAGGGCAGAACTGGCTCTGTGGTAGGAAAAGAAAATACCTCTAACATTTAATCTGATTTTCCATCAGCTGATAGATACTTAGTACATGATTATACTGAAGTCATTCCATAAGTTTATAAACCCAAAAGGCCCAGTGTTCGAATAGTCAGACTTCCAGAAGAACTAATATATAACCATAAAAGAAGGAAGGCATTTACGAATGTTATCAAAGCTTTATCCATACAGACATTTTCTGGCAAATAAAGTTATTTAATTCTTTTAAAGGTTAATGAAGTTAAATGATGCCAAAAGCCAAGAGATACCTCAAATATACAATGATTCTCCATATGTTCAGAGCAGGATATTAGTCCTGCATCAGTCAGCTGCATAGTCTTGTTGTGCTGCCAAATTCTTGACGGTTAATATTTAGAACAGAAAATAGTCATGCAAAAGGATACATCTTCTACTCCAAAGGAGTCCCTCCTTCAAATAGAGTCATCCCATTCTGTTGACACTAGGCCAAAATGAACTTTGATGTTCCTTTCTAATAAAGTATATTAAGGCAAACTTTGTGTCTTTCCTTCTCCAAATGCGTGTTAATACTGCAGTCAGGAGTCTTAAAGCATATTGAACTGCAGAAAATGATAGCTTAATACAGGAGAAAAAATTCACATAATGGTGCTTACCACAAAACTATTTCCAGTTCATAGGTGAACAGCATTATACTAGTGATGGAAGGAAATTTTATCTGCTCTCTGAAATACAGTAACTGTGTATTTAATAACTAATGGAGACAATGACTCTTTAGCACTATGAGCTTTTAGGTATATGACTGAGGAATATTTTGAAAACCATCCTCCACTGCTATTTACAGTTAACTGCAATCCAAAAAATTCTCAAGACAATGCCATGTTGTTTCAGATTACTGTGAAGAAGAATGACAAGTTGACTGGACATCAGTATTATTATCAGCGCAATACAATTTAGCATTCTCCCGCATTTTGGCAGAAAGCTGCTGAAATAACATACTTATACAAACATTTCCATGGCAAATACAAGCAGCAGAAACCAATTTTGTTACAATATTTTTATACAGCAGTTTTCATGCACTAAACATAAAGTTCACCTTTGGGGCTTTGCCTCATGCTTTGTTATTACAACCTCCATACTTCACACACTTTCAGATCAATCTCAGGGCACCTTTCCTGCTCCAGGATCCCACAATCCAGCCACAAATGGCTGGATCCTTTTGTAATTACCAGCTGCATTTGGTGAGTGGGATTCTGGAGCAAGAGGGTGGCCCTGGCAATGCCAAGCAGGGAACCACATGTCCTAGCAAGAGGCTCCTGTTGTACACTTTCCCTGTCATGCTACCTGTCATGGCCAGGACTGGTCTTGATGTGATTAAATGTTGCCATCACACAGCCTGGTGAGCTGTCAGCCTGGGATCCACAACTGCTACATGGCTGGACATGTGAATTGTCATGATAGCAGTGGGGACATTGAATTCTGGTTGCTTAACAGATCTCGGCTTCCTGACGAGCTTTTAATAAATCACAATTAGGAGCTCAGTTGTTGAGAACTGGTACGTTGGTTCCAATCCCCTCACTTAACCATGCAACTATGAGAATGACCACCCAGCACGGGGAAAAGCTCCATTTAGCAACGCGTATTGCTTAGCTTAACAGAGTGAATTGCACTTCATAATCTTCTCCTCTCAATGCAATCTATCTCCTGAACAATTCTATTTCATCAAGTGAGCTAGCAATTACTGAAGAAATATATGAAGAAATTATTTTAGCCTTGGCATTAGAATTGGGGGTAAGACATTTAATACCCACAACTGGGCAAAGAAAAAAGGTGATAGGAATCATACTGTTTTGAACCCTGCTTCTCCTTTTTTATAGATTTGCAAGATAGAAACACAGTTAAGGATATCAGTGGACAGAAACAGATCCTCTCCTTCATTAGAGCCCTACTTGGTGCAGAAGACAGAGCACATATTAGTGAGGACAGAGCTCCTGGGCTGAGGTCCAGCTTTGAAGACCCAGCAGGGAGTCTTTCTACAGTAAAGGATTTCTCTTCTAGCCAGCTGCGGCCAAACCCATGCCCTTTGTACAATGGAACATACAGACCAGGACGTCAGAATCTATTCCAAGAATCGTACCAAGTATCAGTGAACAAGGAGACTTATTTTTACATACTTTACACATGCTGATGCCATACTTATGAAGGATTTGGGCTTTGATGGAGAATAAGTATGAAAGAATATACCCTGCTTCCTCCGCTGAAGGTGCTTTCCTGGTTCCAAGCAGCAGGACTGCAGCAGAGTCAAGATAAAAGAGTAGGTAATGCATAATTAAATATTAATTTCCACCAAGACTTTAGAAATGCCAATATTATTATTCTCAGTACACTTGAGAATTTGACTATCTCACCATTTTTATCTGGAGTTTCTTACCTACACTAACCTGTTAGTGGTCTTTTCAATAATTTATATTTGTTTTCACCTTTTATAACTAACGGATAATCTATATTAGATGTTATTTTTTTAAACTACATATTTCTCCTCACAAAGTCTAATACTAAAAGCAATTTCAGACTGGCTGTGCATTTGGGGGGAGTTAACATCTTCTCTTGGTAAGCTTTTTAAAAGAATTCTGCGTTTGGATGCATTATGCTAACACTGAATTCACTGTGATTTCTACCACTGACTTACATGGGGAAAATTAAACCAAAAAAAGTATTTTTGGCAAATGCCATCCTTTATACTTGGTTCTGAGCAGGCATCTCATTTTTCTATCAGTTATAAATAGATGTTCTATCTAGCAGAATCACATTCCTTGCTCTTAGCCAGCTCTTTAATAGCAAAATATTTGACCACTGCAACATTTTTCTACTGGAGAAGTTAATGGAAATGTTAGTGAAGTTCCTATTATGTATTCAAACTATTTGCCAATTTCCACTCAGCATGTGAAAACCCTTATTTGTGAGCAATGTGCTTCGTATACTGGGAGTATCCCAGGGAAGGTAATTACTGCATAAACCATGCTTATGGTGCAACACACTCCAAAGGATAAAAGCATTAAGCAAAACAGATGAGAATAGCTTTTATTGCTACCAGAGTCTGCAAAGCAAGAGCTGCTGTTTCAAACCAACTGTACCAAGGGCTATCCTTTCTTAAAAGTAACTCAATCACACTCCAGTTGTCAAGACAATGATTTTATCAAAACACCTTGTTTTCCTAATGAATCTCATGAATTTTCACTGAATTTGCTTTCAGTCAAATTTTAAATACAGCTTCCCTTTAGGAAATACAGAATAATGAATCATTTAGTCTTTAAAGGAGAAAAGATAAGGAACAGATTTGCACACATCCATGATGCCTCCTTAAGTTTTATAGGCATCTACTTTTCTTTAAAACACCTAGCAGATGGCTCACAGGTTTCCAGATACGATCACAGAAGTTAAGCTTATAGGTCAAACCATCCTTTATGAAAATTTGAAATAGAATTAAGTTGTTATTTAAAAAACAAAAAAAACCCCACACTCCAATTGAAGGATTCCAATATAAAAATTATATGGGCAAATTAAAATGCGCTAACACCTCCTCAGAATACAAACTGCTCACAGAAAGAGTGGAAAAATCCAAAATCATACCCAGGGAAAGGAAAAGGTGATTAAACAAAAGGAGTTGAGGAACAGTTGTTCAAACACTTTTCAAAGTAGGAAAACAAAACGGGGAATAAAATTCATGTTCTAGAGCACAGCAAGATGAAAGCTAAAAACATGATGGCAAAATTCTTCTCATATGACTAGTGTCTGTATGTAAAGTTCAGGAGACAAAGCTAAAAAAGCCAGTATATTTATGATTCCTGCAATGCCAAAAAGTCATCTTAAATCCAAACCCAAAACATTCCCACCCATCACTGAAAGCAAGATTTTAGAAGTCAAGTTGAAGAAGTCAAAATGACTTCAGGTTTTCAAGGTGTATTGCATGATCAAACTGTAATTCACTTATAGAAACAAGCTCCTGGAGCTCCTCAGTTCATCAGAAATTGTGCTGGGTGTAAGGTCCGAGACAGGTTTCCACACCCAGATATGGGATTCATTCCAGCTACACCAGGAAATAGAAGGTTTTTGTTTCTCTTTTTTAGTCCTGTCTTCAGTGCTTCTTGTATCACAATGCACAGTATATGCTCAGCTAGAGAGAACTGATGCTTTACTGTAATAGATTTCAGGGGAGGAGTGGATAGCTTTGTCAGCAGGACTCCACACTGCTGTACTGCTGCAGCCTGCACTGTAAGCTGCCCCCAAAGGAAGGTACAAATATTATTCCATCTTTCTTTGGAGCTGAACTTTCTCACAGTGCAGCTCCTGTCTTTTCCTACTGAAACCTTCTTACTCCTTGGACAACTTCTAATTGTCCCAATCATATGTAAAGGGTGGGCTGTGTAAAGGAATCTTCCTGCAGACAGGGAAATCACTCAAACACAAGTGATAAGCACCACATTTTTTCTCCAAGGACTCAGCTAAAGCCAGAATTTGGATCAAGGTTTCAAGCTGGCCACAAGATGTGGCACCATTTGAAACTATGGCAATGCCTGGAATGCAAAAATAACTGACACAGACTAAAAGATGCTGTACTCTACCTGAGTTCTTTCCACTCCAGACCTGACACGTTAATAATGGGTTAGACTCAATTATTTCTGTGTGGAAACATTCTTTTTGAAATTAAAAAATTATAGGCTTTTGATACTTTGAGAAGTTTTCTCCCCCAAAAATCCTATGACATTTTCTAGAAAGCTATATCACTGCTATAAAATTTTATGAGCTATTTCAAAAGTCTATCTAAGGTATCACTGTTTAGTTCTAGGGGTAATTTTGAAAGTTTCTGTGAGACTTTATTAAATTCTTGTAGAATCCCACTATTCTTGCTCCTATTAAATTTCATAGCATTTTTCCACAGGGGTTTGCTCAGTCTGTTAAAGCAAAAGCCTGGAGTCAGTATAATCTAATTTGGATATTTTGATGAATGAATTTAAAGGGAAAAAATGAGTCATGATTAATTTATAACACATTGCTAGACTTAACAGTAAATACTGATCACCACAGTTTTGGAAATGTCTCTCACAAAGCTTATGCTCCAAGTCTTTTACTAATTGATTTGTTATCACAAGCAAGCAATCTCAATGATTTCGCTTTGATGTAGACAACTAGGCATCTGCAATGGGAACTAAACCCTTGTTTTGGAAAGTGTAATTTTAAAAGCCCAAATAATTCATCTTCTTCCCTTACATATTTTCATAGCAAAAACAAAGCAAACAGAAAATAGTTGACTGTTACCTAATTGGAAAGCAGAGACTTTGCTCTGAAACAAACACATTTTCTGACCATCCAGGATGAACAAACAAATTGGGGCAGAGAGCTTATAACTTATGCTAGCATTGCTCCATGCATCAAGGATTTATATGCTCCTGGGAAGACATTACCAAAATTAGACTAATGTAGCAGAAAAATGAGTTTGATCTTCCATTACAGCATTACTCTATCACTATTGCTTTGCATTTCAGGCAAGCTCTCAATAAGCATATTCTCAAAGAGAAGCCAAGTGTACCTGCTGATTGGAATTCACTGGGCTTATGCTGCACTGTGAGACTTCAGAAAAGTACATAGCAGGTGACAAAAGTCCTATTTGCACTGTTTCCTCCCTTCCATGAAGATAGCTGTGTATTCAATGCGAGTATTTAAAACCTTCTCCAACCTCTTTGATCCTGCTGTTAATTGGGTCCATCCCTGCCTCAAAAGCATTTATAGGATTCTTCTTCCACTACAAGGGGACAGACCCAAAAAGTCTCAAGTTGCAGGTGCGAAGATACTGTGAAAATACTGTGAAGATACTCTGAAAAGCAGCAAGAGATTATGAGAGTGAATTAAGGATTCACATTTTGAAATAATTCACTGGAAGAAATGAAGGGAAAAAATCATATACATGCATTATGAATGATATTAACAGTAAAGTAACTAGATAAAGCCTACCTTACAGGTAATATATGTGATCTGCTTTGCAGTGACCATAGAAGACACCTGCGTTCAGCAAAATAACCCAGGAATGCCCCCACATGTAGTATAAATGACAGGTTTTTGATGCTGAACATATATATTAAACATTTCCAACAAGCATTTGAATGAAAATATGATGAGTGATTGCTGATTTACGGTACTCTTCTCCAGACATCGGGATCACAATTTCCAACGGTGATTAAGAAGTCAAAACAAGAAGTGGTCTGCGATGTAAACAGCTTAGCTGACATTACCCCACTCAAGCAGGCCATATCCCATATCTCCAACTACAAATAAGACCAACTGCAGAAGTCTACCAGAATATATGGAACAGTGTTTTGTAGGAGATGCTGCAGTAGAAACTTTTCAGCCAAGTCTGGCCCTTTACAACACAACATTAGGAAAGACTTCAAGGAATTTCTCATTGAAGTAAATTCAGTGACGCCCAGTGTCTTTCATTAACTTCCAGCTCAGCTGAAAATAAATATATTTACCACAACACAATAAGCAATGGCAAACAGGAAGCAGTTCTGTTACTAAAAAATACCACCTGGATTTGGCTTTCCATTTCACAAGAAAATTTCACTGATGAGTAGGCATTTCACAATACTTATCTTAATGTCTTACACATCTATATACATATAGATATATGATAAAAGCAGCTTTTCACATATATGATATAGAAGTTAATAAAGCAGTGTTGCACTTCATATGTTTCTTTCTATTCAATGTATATTTGTGGATAAACCCCTGGTTCAGTCAATACCCTGAGAGAAGAAGGAATGTCATCCAGACGGACCTTGACACACCTGAGAGGTGGCCAATGCCAACCTCACAGAATAACAGAATAGTTAGGGTTGGAAAGGACCTTAAGGTCATTCAGTTCCAATCCCCCTGCCATGGGCAGGAACACCTCACATGAAACCATGCACCCAAGGCTATGTCCAACCTGGACTTGAACACTGCCAGCGATGGAGCATTCACAACTTCCCTGGGCAACCCATTC
>JANRGW010044448.1:0-11290 GCA_024733675.1 Psilopsiagon aymara
AGAGGTGCTGCTCAAGGCTGGGGAACTGGGGGACATCCTGGGTTCACCAAAGCACTCCTGAAGTGCAGTGATTTAACCATGGGCTGCAGTGATTTAAACCTGGGCTGGCTCCAGAGGGCATGGGGCATGTCCAGGCCACCACAACAGGGGCTTGTCTCAACGTGGCCAAGCTCCATGTATATAAATGATGGGGTTCCTAATGCCACCACTTGCTGCTGTGGGCTGATCCTGAAAGCTACACAACCACTTGCTGCATTGGGCTTCTTTACAACCACTATTGTATTGAAGATGGATGACACTTAGTACAGAGGTCAGTCCAACCTGTGTTCTGAACAGAGGAGATGCTAACCCTTAAGGAGACAGAACTGTCTCAAAGACTACTCGTTGCTTGGACATCCCAACGTCTGCAGACCCGTGGAGTGCACATCTGGCTGCAGCTCCCTCTAGTGCTCATCTATTTTTCAGCTCTACCCAAAAACGTTGCTTCAGCAACCTGCTTGGCCAAACCCAAGCCCCCCTAGGAAAGCTAAACGGGATGCAAAAGGAGGTGGGGAGCGTGATAAGATCCCCTACAGGCATTGGCACTAAGATATTACCCATTGAAACCAGCGGCTGCCTCATGTCCCCATCCAAAACAAGCCTCAAGGACCACAAAGTGATGCAATAAAATCCCTCTCTAGGATGGGAAAGTGGTTGCAGAATGCAGCTTGCAAAAATAAGAACCATGGTCTTATATGCATTGAATTGCAAGGCTGCGTCTCCATGACAGCCCTGATCCTGCAAAGATCTGTCCATACTCCATTAGTTCCCTGGATTTCAGACGGAAGAGGACAAAATGCAATTTCTCCAGCAGCAAGAGCAGGTTTATGAGCTGCTGACCATCCATGCACCACAGTGGATGCTCAGCAGTGCATCTGTGGCAGGGAAGGGCACAGTGGTGATTTACAACCATAGGGATCTGGACCATAGAACTCATCAAACTAAGTCAACTAAAACAAAACCAATAACTCCCTTTTAGCTTCTCCCTGCTTCTACTAATTTATGGGGGGTAATTGTGTTCAGGGAAGCACTAAACAGCTGAAGAGGGTGTTTTTCTTCTCCTTGCAATTACATCACACCCTGCATCAAAATTGAATTTCCTATCGCCTCTCATATCAGTCGCTCCCTCTTCCCCAGCCTGGCAAAACCCACCCCCTTATCTTCCCCTTTCCCTCCCAAACCTTCTTTGAAGCTCTCTCTGGCACCATGCCTACAACAACATCACAGTGGGCAGACCGCTGAGACAAGCCTAAGACTGAAACCATCTCGCAGCACTTTCCTCCCTCTTCATCCTGTCCCTTTCCCTCCCTCCTTCTCCATCCATGAGCATTGGAAGGGGCAGGGTTTGATTGTGCAGCACCCAGCACGTGAGTCCAAGGCTGTGATTGCGGCTCTGAGGTATTGGTATGCAGTAGCACCGATCTCTGTTCCGTAAGTTTCCCCGTGGGTTTTCCAAGGATGGCATCCGAGCCCCAGTGGTGGCAGGGAAAAGAGAGTGATGGGGAGGAGAGGAAGATTGGCTCATGTCTCCATAGAAAAACAAGGGTGGAGAAGTGAGGAAAAACAGCAAATGAAAACAAAAATCCCTTATAATTCTGTGAGATCCCAACTGGCAGCATCCCAGTGGTGAAATGCCCTGGGACAGGGAGTGCAGGTCCCTGCCAGGCTTTAAACAGGTGTGAGGGGAGCACATCTGGATGCAGTTCATGCTTCAAATGCCACTTTAATCCTGGCTTTCATCTTCCCCACTCGCTCTGCGATAGGGGGGGATATGTCTGCTGGGAAGGGGAGGAGCCGCAACTGCAGCGTCTTTCCTCCAACTGCTTCTGCCCCCATCCCCAAAAGCAATTCTTGCACTTAATCACTTACCAGCCAAAAAGATGCTTTTGCCAATAAAGCAATGGGGATCTTGCGTTGCCTTCCAGCCTGTTTTTCATGTGTGTGGCTTGTCACAATGCTATCAGGTTCCCTCTGAAGCTCATCTCACCTCTGCCCTTTGGGGAAACCCAGGCTCTTTGCTCAGGATTTAGCACCTTGCTTATGCGGGACCCTCATGGCAAGTATTTGGGAGAGGCTCTTTTGAGAGAGTCCCTCCACTCACTTATGGGTCCATATGTAAGTGCCCTGAGGAATCAGGGTGCCACAAACCAGCTTGATTTCTGTGCTGCATAGAAATAAAGGCTCTGAGTGAGTCCAGGCTCTGCCAGCTCATGGGCATGGTGATAAGTGCCCTGCAGAGATGAGATGCCCACCCTCTGCAAGGCGCTGGATATATATAGATACACCATATTTTTATGTATGCTTATATATATATACATATATATGCAGAGCTGAGAGCCTAAATACTTAAGGAAGCTGACAAAGAAATAGCTGGGCTGTGTAATTCAGCCATGGTCACTGATACAAGGTGTAAAGCTAAGACAGTGAAGAGCAAATCAGGTACTGACTCTCCTCTACTTTCAAGGTGGTCCTTAGAGTATGGAGGCAGCAAGTGAAAGATGCCCTAAAGTAGATTGACTATTCCTCCCCCCAACCATGTACATTTAGACAGTCTACAAAGAGATTCACCCTGCTTCTCTTTACACATATAATTGTGATCTCAAGCAGCTCCCTGCATCTCTTGACAGCTGTGCTGGATGTCTCTCTTTGAAGAGGATGAATTGCCACCTGGAAGGTCATCTCTCCCCTGACTGCATGCAGGGTATTGAAAACACTGGCTCCACCAAGACATTTTAATCTGCAGACATCCAGGTTTAAGAAAGACTTTATAAAAGGTGACTCCAGGAGAGCCTCAAATGACAATGACTGGAAAAGTGAAATGGGAATTAGAGGTAGCACATGGCCAGTGTCATAAGGAGAACAAACCAGGGACCTCTCATCACAGTTTCTCCACCTAACCCAAAGATCCTCACCTCGACATACTATACCTTACACAACAGCCTCTTCCTGTCATTGCATTTAACTGGGCTTTTTCTTCTACGGAAGATGCTCATTTGGGGCTAGCCCACATCCCCTTATTTGTTCTGTGCACAGCTTCAAACCCGAGTAGAAAAGACAGATCACTCATCGAGGACACGAAACCAGATGGGTGCTGGAGGGGCTTGTTTGTTTATTTTGCAGCAAGCAACTAATTGATTGCTTGCTTAAGCAAAGAAATGAGATAGTGATGTTTTCACTTTGTTTGCAGTGACATTACCTCCAAGAAAACTCAATCCAGACTTGACCACACTCCCTGGTATTTCTTCACCCTCCTTCCTCCCCCCGTGCCTCATTTTTAACACTCCTCACGAAATCCAAAGGTTAAAAGGTCCACAAAAAACCCCCATGTTATCTGCCAAGCATCCCCTGGGGTTGGAGATTGGTGGCATTATCTTAGCAGCCCTCCCTATTGCTCTCATCTCCTACTCAGCACGACCAGCGGTCCCAGTGGGAGAGTTTCCCAGCGTGGTAGGAGCTAATGCTAGAAACTTCATGAAGTGGCTCATGTGAGCACTCAAGTGTGTGCTTTTCCTTGGGTATCAATGAGGAGAAGATAAAAAGAGAGCCTAAATCATGCATATTTTGGGAAGAAGATGGAGACGTATTGTTAGCACAAGCCCGTAGTACACACACACTTGAAACCAATGAATGCCTGGAGAGACGCAGCCCTCGCTGCTCTTTAAACAGCTTCACAGCGTGCCTCAAATAGCAAAAACTGAGGAGAAGAACAGCAATGCCTACAAAGGCTTTAAAAACGCAGAGAGAGATAGGCAGGTACTTACATCCATTTTATCCCATAGCAAAGCCCCGTCTGCAGAATCAAAGACAGAAAACCAGCTAAGAAAAATCGTGGATTCGGCTTCATTTTCTCCACTTTCCCCCACTTGATGAAGGAAATCAGCTTCTCCAAAGGAAAAAGAATAACACACAAAAGGGGTTTTCCTAATTTTCTTTACAATGTATTTCCCTTCAGTTTGGGTGTTGCTCGTCCTTGGAGATTGAACAACCTGAAAGGAGAGAGAAAGAGCACGAGCCACGGTTAGCTCCGAGGCTGAGCGAGCCGTCGCGAGAGAGCTCTATTATCCCAATTGCAAAGGAGTGGTTTATGAATCACGAAGAGTTTGGATTATCCCCTCTCAGTCCCCTCCCTCGCCAAGCCTTGATAGAACCTTCCGAGTCAACAGACAGACAAACCGTATGGCTTGAATTACACCCTGAGTTATGGTCTGATTGTGTGTTTCCATTTAACCCTGCACATGGCAAGGCTTCATTCGCTGCTTCAGGTTTTCAGCTCCCCCCTCTCTCTCCAAAAGGTTTGTGTAACAAAAAGAAAAGAAGATCAATCTTTAAACAAGCCCAAATTCATCTCTCCAGATTTCTCTCCTTTTTCCTCTCCCTTCTCTTTCTGCAGAGAAGACAAATGATGGAAGCAGCATGGCCCAACTCAACGCAGGTGCCCATGCCCTGCAGATGTTTCTGTCTGATCTGTTACAACAAAATGCCTTTTGCTCTTTTCCCTTCTGCTTTCCTTCTCACCTCATTAACTCTGCCTCTCACTCCTTCCAAGTCCTCGGGCACCTGGAGCTCACGGAAAGGGCTGCAACTCCGTAAACATGAAATCACATTTCTGTCGCTGGGGAGCAGCCAGAAGGACACAAAAGCTCTCAAGGATGCCCCCCGCCCCAGCCTTTTACTGTTGTTGTTCCCTTCTTCAGCCCAAACACACAAACAAACCAGGTGCAGGACTTCAATTCTTAGAGAGGGGGTTCCTCTGTGTCTCCAGGGCACTGCTTGCTTATTTTAGCAGTGGTATTAATAGCAGTAAATGGGTTTCCCTTCATTTATTCACTTTAGACACCGCTCCGGGCTGCTCTTTGTGGTCTTTGCGGTGGTTTCCCACCCCAGCAGAAAGCCAATGCTAAAATAAACAGAAAACCCTGCCTGCCACATTGCACCTCAGGAGTCGCACTGCATGCTGGCATCCCCCCTCATTGTGTCCTCAAAGGGGTTTGGGATGGGACTGGGAACAGCTGGAGCAGCCGGCCTCACTTCAGCAAACCCCTTACCCTGGGAAAAGCACATCCCACCTGAACCCAGGCTTGGGATTTGTCCCATCTGCAGCTTTCTGCCCTGATAGCTCAATTTTGGGAGCAATTGGGGTAGGGGAAGGCATATTTTGGGGTGTTTTCTCTGCTATTTGCAGTGTATTTTTCCATTCAGGCTCATTTTTGGCTACCCCAGCCCCAGCACCTGGTGTAAAGGGTTGCTAGAGAAGTGCTGTTATTACAAAGGATTTTAATAACCACTAAGGGCAAGTCCCCTGTTCCCTTGAAGTCCGAGACAAAACTCCAACTGACTACAAGGGAGGCAGGATTTCACCAATATGGGTTGTTTTTCCTTAATGCCTGCTTGGATTGGGGTTCAATGTGTCCCTTGAAGGCAGTGCTCCTGCAAGCATCCAGGCATACTCCTTGTTTCAGGGTATTTCTGTATCTCCTAATCTCTGCAAGCTCTTTTCTTCCCACCCCTCCATGAGCACACTGGAAACCTTCAGCCCTTAATCCCACCCATGCCTTTTAGTGTCCATTTAGATATTTCAGACCCCTTATCTCCCTGCGGTGAATTGCTGAACACAGGAGTCGGATGTAAAATGATGCTCTAAAACCCTCTCACTAACCCTGACCAGAAAACATCACCCTCTGCTTTGCCCCTACCTTAAAGAAAACACACTCTGGGAGGTGTTTCCAACCCCCCAGGGAGGAATAGAAGTGATGTACCCCCCTATGCCCACCCTAAGAGCTGCAAGCTTGGCCTGCAATCGCACCCCTGTTACTTGGGGAGGCAATAACGTCTTTTTCCACTCAGCCCAGCACAGGTTACGTTTGCAAGAGGAATTTGCAAGGGGAGGGGAGGGAGACTCTTAGGGGCAGACGTGATGTTTACAGCTCTGGAGAGCTCTGGGTCACTGATCAAACCAGCAGCAAGTGGCCTGTGGGCTCCTAAAAAGTGGAGCTGTTTTTAACTCAATGCTCTCTTTTCTCTTTACCCGAGGGTGGCTGCAGCCAACCCCACTCCTGTGCCCTGAGAACACTCCCATCCAACACCTCCAAAAGTCCGATCCCAAAGATAGGAATAGGCAACATGAATTATGTATAAATGTGTGAGCATCCATCTCATTTTGCCAGCTTTCCCATCCAAGAAGGAAAGATCCTCCTGAACCTGGTGCCAGCCCTCAGTTCTTCCCCAGGGTCATTGCATCCCAATTGCATCCCCAACTGACCCACAGTGAGGATGGGGAGCAGGGACAAGGAATAATGGGTGGTGGGGCTGATTCTAGCCCCCAAGTCTCCCCTCTCCATGCAGCCTCTCCTCTCCTTTGCAGCTCCCAGGTCTCCTCTTGCCATCTCCCTTCTCCATTGCAAACACACATGTGTCCCAGTCTCCCTCTCCCTTGTAGACCCTGCATTTTAGGTGCCCCCATACCCTTCTCCATCTTCCCCCTCCCTTTTAGCCCCCAGCTCTCCCCTCTCACTTCAACCCTCAGATGGGACCTTTGTAGCCCTTGGGTCTCCCCTCCCATGCACGCATCTATCTCAGGTCTCTCTACACACTGTAGGTCTCCTTCTCCCTTTCAGCCCTTAGGTCCCCCCTTTCTTCTGCACCCCACCAGGTCCCAGGTTTTTGAGTCTCCTCCCTCCCTTTACCCCCCTGGTGTCCTCTCTCCCTGTATCCCCCTGGGGTCTCCCCTTTCCTTTGCAGCCTCCAAGATTCGCTTTTCCCTGCATCCCACCGGGTCTCTGCAATCCCTGTGCCTCCCTCCCGAGGTCTCCCATCTCCCTTGCAGACTCCAAGACACCCCCTCCCTTTAACCCCCCGGTCTCTTTGGTCACCCCTTCAGCGTTTTGGGGTGCTCCATCCGGTCACCCCCCTCTCCCCCATATCCCAGCAGCGGCTCGTACCCCCCCTCCCTATCCCAGCTTACCTGCACCCGTGCCGGGGCTGCGAGGGGTCCGGGCCGGCTCTGGCGGGGCAGCCAGCGGAGCCTCCTTATATGCGGCCCCCTCGGCTTTGATATGCAGCGTGATGTCAGCCCGGATTAGCATAACAAAGGGTTCCGCGCCCCGCGCATCCCCCCGCGGGCAGGGCCGGGGCTCCGCGGGGCTTCAGTTATCCCCCCTTGGGGATCGATCCCCCCCCTGCCCCACCGCGGGGCCGGCAGCCGGTGCCGCAAGTGCTGCGGGCGTTATTGTAATGAGCGGTTAACGATTAGCAGCAGAAACAGCTCGTTCGTGTGTTCACCGGAAACTTTCCGCCGTTACCTCTCCCGAGGGCGCTCAGAGCTCTGCTGCGCTCCGCAGTTAAAGGACAAAGATAGTTTTCATGCCGTCAGGTGGATTTCCTTCCCTGGGCATTGAGGAAATCAGCGCCTGGCATTGCCTCCGCGGGATGCGGGTATCATGTCCTGCCGCGCCGGGTCCTGCCGCAGCCTTCGGGGTCCTCAGCCTCCTCCTCTTTGGTCTGATTTTAAGCGGTGGGAAGTTCAGATGTTGAGATTTGGGGTTTGATTTCACGGCAGTGCCGGGGATGGGGGATTCCGTGGTAGAAGAAAAGAAAGAAAAAGATAAAATTAAAAGGGAGAAAAGGAAATAAGGAAAAGGAGACGGAGAAAAGAAAATGGGGAAGGGAAAAAAAAAAAAAGGAAGGGTAAAAGGAGAAAACAAAAAGGAAAAAACGGAAAAGAAAAAAGGAAGAAATAGAAAAAAAAAAAGAGATTAAAAAGAAAAAAGGAAAAGAAAAACATTAAAGAAAAGGGAAAATGAAAAAATGAGAAAAGGAAAATAAAAAAGAGAATGTTAAAAAGGAAAAGAAACAAAAGAGAAAAGAAAAGCAATAAAGAAAAAGGAAAGGGAAAAGGAAATGAAAAAAGGTAAAGGAGAAATTAAAAAGGAAATTAAAAAAGAAAACTAGAAGAAAAGGAGAAGAAAAAGTATAAAAGGGAACAGGAAAAGAAAAAGTGAGAAAGGAAATGGAGAAAAGGAGAAAATAGGAAGGAAAAGGAGAAAGGAAGAAGAGCAAAAGATAAAGAGCAAAGATAAAGAGAAGGAAAAAGAAAGGTTAAGAAAAAATACCATTAAGAAAGAAAAGCACAACTGGCTCCTCAGCCTCAAACCTCATGAGTCTGAACTTAAGCTGTCTGTGTCAGCTGTGGACTGAACTAACGAGTGCTGCTTGCAAAAGCACCGGTGTCATTTTGACCACTCAGTGTAACTGTGACTGTCAGGTGGAAGGAAAGAGCAGAATAAATGCTTTAGTCCCAGGACCAAGAGACCCAGAATAAATTTCCTAAAGGTCTATTTCGGGAACACCTATTTATACAGCATCATATGTTTATGTGTGTGTCCCTGATCATGTTCATACACACAGGTTGCTAATGGGCTCCCCTATGCGAACTGCAGAGAATGCTGTACACACAATCCCAAGCTCCCCAAGGCACTATATTCCTTATTTAAAACCCAGTTTTGTCAGCAGCTTTGCACAGTGTGTCCGTTTTTCTATGCGAGACAGCTGCCCATAAGTGCTCAAACTGCTACAGACTCCCATTTCCACCCCAGTGCCCCCCAGATACGTGTACCTACAAGGAGGAGGTTTTGCCGGGGTTCTCCAAGGAGGACTTATTTACACTGAATGGAATACCGATTGCGGTCCAGCTCGCTGTGCAAATGCCCTGATTTCTGTACAAACAGCCTTTTTCCATATTACCTTAATCTTTAAAGGGCTGCTGGGGAAATGTGGCTGTTATTAATCAATAGGAGCAGAAGTAGTGAGTAGCAGTAGTCATAATACTCACGATCTTGCAGGAGGCACCTGCTGTGCTTGGAGTTGTGCAGACACAACACACCAAGGCAAGTCCTACCACCAGCCCTCCGTGGTCTAAATCTTAGGGTTGTGAGCTGAATGGGCCAAAATGATGGTGTGGAGAAGGAATATGAAAAGGAGGAGATGGTTCTGCATGGTTATCTTGAGCCCTAACAGTTTGTTAAGGTTTCTTTTGACAGGACAACATGCTAGGGAGCCATAAACAATGGTGCTAGAAGCAGAATGATCTACCCCTTGCAGTGCTCATGAGAGCTGCTTGTCCACAGTGCTCATCCAGACAGAAGGATGTAGGAGGCAGAAGCAAAAAGGTGGAATAAAGAGTAAGAAACCAAAAGGCTGTTTAGAAAGGATGTATACATAAAGGATACTACCACAGAATCATAGAATGGTTAGGGTTGGAAAAGACCTTAAGTTCATCTGTGCTCTGGACTAACCACATGCATATAGTGGTTATTCAGGAAGAGCTTTAGGAACTGTAAAACCAACCAAAACCTTTAATCTGAGACAATTCTATGCATAGAGAAGCCCTCAGGCCCTGATATGCCAGAGTATTTCAGCACATGTTAACCTCTCTCAATCTCTGTGTGACACAATGCACTCTAAGTGCTTTGCTGAATCACGGATGCCCGTGGCTGAAACACTGCAGATCTTTGTCTGCAGTGATCTTTGTCTATGCTCTTCATGCATACAGTGGCATCTGGTGGCAAAGCATGGATGCTTTGGGGGCACATGGAAAGTGAGAAGATACATATGGGGGTACATATGGGGCTTCATTTCAAGGGAACTGAGTGCTAACCAGGGCCTAAATCTACAAGTTTGGCAATCACTACCTTTCCCACTGGTTCTGTGAGTCAAAGCTATGACAATTTTCATCAGCAGAAGACAATTTGATTCACCATATTCTCGGCTTTTTCATGAAGGAGAACTTGCCACACCACTGTGACAACAAATAAATCAGAGCTGGGCTTTCCAAATGCATTTAACCCCAGGGGACATGACTGGTTGCTGAGCAAAGAACCCTTTCTGGCTTTGCAGCTCCACGTCCCTCTGTGCTGCTGCCCCAGAGCTGGATCAGGACTGCAGGGGGGGTCTCCCCAGAGCACAGCAGAGGGGCAGATTCCTCCCTGAGCTGCTGCTCACGCTCTGGGGGTGCATCCAGCACACGGGGGGGTTCTGGGCTCAAGCGCACACTGCAGCTGGGTCATGGGGAGCTTCTCCTCACTCAGCACCCCAAGTCCTTCTCCTCAGGCTGCTCCATCTGGTCTCCCCCAGCCTGTGTTGGTGCTGGGATTGCCCCAACCCAGGGGCAGGACCTTGCCCTTGGCCTCGCTGAACATCATAAGGTTCATATGGTCCCACCTTCCCAGCCTGTCCTGGTCCCTCTGAATCCCATCCCTTCCCTCCAGTGGGATGACAGCTTCCTGCCATCAACAAACATGCTGAGGGCACATATTGCATCCCTTGTCCCACAGGCCCTCCCATGCTGTTTCAGTAGCGTAATTTATCAGTCATTTCCATGCATTTATCTCCTTGCTCTTTCTTCTTCTTCCATTCTGCCTACAGGAGAAGGCCCTCTATGGATGACTCAGGATAACATTAAACATATACAGAACTGGGACTGAAGCATAAACTCTCCTGGAGCAGGCGGCTGTGCTCCTTTATTTAACAAATCTCTATAGAGCTGTGCCAAGTTGTGGCACTCTGCAAATATTTATCAATATGACATAGTTATGTGTACTGTGGGCTGTGGTATTAGGGTTTTATCACTGAGTTTCAAGATGCTGTGAGCTATGAATGAGCTATGAAAGCCATCACGCCCAGAGGGGTTAGGGTAGCACTTCACTCAGTGTCAGTGTGTGTTCTGCATGTGAAGCTCAAAGGAGCCATTGATAAATGTCATGGGGGGGGGGGGGGGGGGGTAAATTGTCTAGCTGGGAGTGGTGGCTGGAAGGTGACATATAGCAGCACAGTCAGGGACAGGATGCCATTCCTCCTTTTTAAACAAGTATTCTGGCCATCTTCAGACATAGGCTTCAGCTATAAATATAAATAACTTCAGGCTAATGGTCACTTACCAGCCTGGTGAACGACCGGCACGGGAAACTAAGCTCTGGTACCCAAAATAGGGCGATCACATCCACACATTGGGAAATACCTATCTTAATTCCACAAAGCCCTGCCAGATTTTTCTGAGCAATGCCTATTAATGATGAATTAGAGGTCAGCGACAGGTCTGTGCTCTCGACCCTATTCAGTTACTGGTTTCACACAAACACAGACTGGTGTGTATTGGAAAGGACCTCAAAGCTCCTCCAGTCCCAACCCCTGCCATGGGCAGGGACACCTTCCATAGAGCAGCTGCTCCAAGCCCCTGTGTCCAACCTGGCCTTGAGCA
>JANRGW010044450.1:5517-19321 GCA_024733675.1 Psilopsiagon aymara
AAGGTTGCGTGGAGACCTCATAGCAGCCTTCCAGTATCTGAAGGGGGCCTATAGGGATGCTGGGGAGGGACTCTTCAATCAGGGACTGCAGTGATAGGACAAGGGGTAACGGGTTCAAACTTAAAGAGGTGAAATTTAGATTGGATATGTGGAAGAAATTCTTTACTGTAAGGGTGTTGAGGCAGTGGAATGGGCTGCCCAGGGAAGCTGTGAATGCTCCATGGCTGGTGGTGCTCAAGGCCAGGCTGGACAGAGCCTTGGATGGCATGGTGTATTGTGAGGTGTCCGTGCTCATGGCAGGGGGGTTGGAACTAAATGATCTTAAGGTCCTTTCCAACCCAAACTATTCTATGATTCTATGATTTCCACACTTAGCTGCAGAAATAAGATAAAAATTGAAGAATCCCTTCATAAATCTTCAATACTTATTAGGGACTCTGGGGCATGTTGTAAAATATAACATACATTTCAAAATATGATGTATCACTAAACAATACTGTTTTACACACCAGTATAGAAAATTAGTGATCAAGTGATTTTAATGTGACTGTGTCTTTTTCATGCTTTGTTGCTCTTTCTATCTACTTCATTCCTTTTCGTTTTTCAGGCTTGGACCTCTGAATAAGCAATTACCATATATATGCTAACTATTAAAATACATTTCCTTCACCCATTCATTCTGTCCAAATGCTTGTGGTTGTGGAAATATTCAGAACACTCCTTTAGTGAATTATGACTGTATGAGAAAGACTGGGAAAGGAAGGAAAGAAGCAACTTTCTGACTTGGGCCATCCCTGTAGTTTGTATCTTTCAATTTTTCTCTTCTTGATAAAAAGTGCAAATGTCTTCTTATCCAGACTGTCTCCTTGAAGGCCAGTTACCTCCTAAATTTATCATGTGGACAAAATAAATGAAAGATTGCTTTATTAGATTGGCATCGACAAATAAGAAATCAAATTTAAAGTATTTGTTATCACCCTGGTTTTGCACTTTGTTTGCTTCTTGAAGCAAGAAGTAACACAGTAGAACAGTTAGAAGTATTGAACTAGCTAAGTGTTAAAATGTATGCATGAGACTGTTAACTCTTGGATAAAGTTATTAAGTATTATCACTGACTATCATTATCTCATCATGTCAGCAGAAAATAGGATATACTTCATTTGGGAATTAGTATACTTAGCTGGAGGGAATGCTTTTCTAAATGTCATTCAGTCATTAATGAACTTGAGGAGCTAGATTACAGCATTAACTTGCATTTTTGCATTAGATATGTTTAGGTGGTACCCACTGATTCAACTAAAATTGTTTGAATTATTTCACAGTAGTTGGAATTGGAAATAGTCCATGTGGTGAAAAGACTCTACTATGTGTATCACCATTAAAAGGTAAGGTAAGAAAGGCTTGGCTTGACACATATAGGCACAGACTAGTGAAAATAACACATTTGAATATGCAAATACTGCTCTCTGACAAGATTCTAAATAGTAAAATGTGAATCTGAAGTCATCATTGGTGTCATTTTTCCAGCTGAAGGAGAAGCATTTAGGGTTAAGAAAAAGATGGGTTTGTTTACTCTCCATCATCAAACTACAAAAATCAAAAGGAAAAGAAAAAAGTAGAGAGGAAAGGCATACTTTCCTGAACCACAGCTACTCAGAAAACCTTCCTATCATCTCTTCTCTCTTCTTTGTTTTTTCCTCTCAGGCCTATTTGGACAGATATCAGTCAGGCTTCTTAATTTAGACTTTTCTGCTAGTGTTACATGGGTTTCCAGTTTATTTCTGCGTAACCTGAAAAATTCTTCTTTGCTTCACAAGTTGACCAAAATATTCTTCATTTCCAAGGAGCTTTGCTTCTTTCTCTGAGTGAGCATCAATGTATTGCTATACTGAAGGGCTTGTCAACACTCCCATTATAGACATTTACTTTTCCAGGATACTGTAACCCAGCTGACTTAATTGCATAGAACTACAGTTTCTTTTACAAGATTTCAGGAAAGATGCCTGTTATTTAATTTTTAACAGTTACTTTTTGTCAAGGTAGCTCTTCATTCCCATCTCTCTGCTGCTTTTCTCAGCTACCAGCTTTTAGACTCAAAATGCCTTTTAGACTCCTAATGCCTTTCAGGGCAACTTAATACCCACCTGATTTCTTGGTAATGTCTTTACTTCTCTCACTTTTAATCCTTCTATAATCTCAAAATTACAAGTGATCAATTTTTTAATGATCTATTAGAACATAAAATATTTACAAACAAGATGTTGAAGGATGCCCACTGCTTCAGCTGGGTACCACACAGTACCCATGTGCCCCCACATGTAACCTCTGTATCTATGACCAAGTACTTTGGATACCAAATGGATATTAAAACACTTAGTCTTGGGATGTCTTCTACCAGTGGCTGGAAGAAGCACACGTTAGCTTCCTGTGGGCAGTGTGAAGTTATCCGTTCCTTCTAGTGAAGGTAAGAAAGGTATCTTCATCTCTGTAAGGCCTTCAGAACTTTTTAGTGCATTTGGATTAGGTTCAGATAAAACTGTCTTTCTGAGTATTTTATGTATGAAAAATCTGTGACCTATTTGAAAGCTGTCAATAATACCTTTTGCCTTTGTTTAGTCCAAAGGGATTTTAAAAATTCATATTGGAGCTGCTGAAGGTGAGTTCACCCCTTATTGGTCATCCAAGTTTGCCGAGGCAGTTTTATGAAAGCAGTAAAGAGAATGCAGAAACTGAAACTGAGGGTGGCTTGATAATGCTCTAAGCTGAAAACAAAACCGGAAAAAGAGCAGGTGTTGTTACTGTAGTTTACATCATATGTAACTTAAATGAAAGGAAACAGGATTGATACAATATATGGGGATGAGACAGGGCAGACACATGGTGGTGTAGACGTGAGATCAAACATCAAACTCTCAATTCCAAATTGAAATTCAGGGAGTTGTCAACAAATCCCCATCCACACAGAATAAGTGAAAATGTGATTGTGAGGGACCTGATGATGATCCTAGGGCAAATGCTGCTCTCCTTCAGCCTTCAGGCATCAATTCAGAAATCTTCTGGCTGCACTGGGACTGCTTTGCAGGGCCATTCAATAGAGCTGGAGGGGGGTTTCACCCTGTATCATAACACTTATCCCCATGGCAAACATATGCATCTGGTTTTATATGCAGGTTTTTTCTTATGCAGTTCAATAGTTTATTGCTAGTAGCCTCAGGGATATTTAAATAAGATGAATGCTTTTACCTACAGGATCATAAAAAGGCAAGAAATAATGAGGGGCTATGAGGTGTTACAGCAAAGGTGATGAGGTCCCCCTATGGGACCTCTGCAAAGCGCTTGACACCACAAGTACAGCAGTCAGAATAACTCTTCCACTAGCATCTCAGGGAAGGTGGAAAAATCAAGCTTTCCCCAGCCATCGTTTCTCTGTGCCCATGTATACAAGAAATCTTGTGGCACCATCTGTGGTGCTCAATGTTCTCAGTTCCTGGCTGAAAATGCATGGAGATGCACTGCTGGCACAACTAAGACTGTCAGGGATTTAAGCTATTACAGTCAGTCATATTTTTATTATATTAATGGTAGATCAGTCATAAAGACAAACCCTGCTACTAGTTTTAGTTGCAGTTTTATTGGTATACCATTGACTGCTATGGAAATTTTCACCAGTGTGAAGGCATGGACAAATTCTTCAGAGACATTTTTCGGAAATGATGGATGTATTAGCCTTTTTTCTTGCCAACGAGATCTTAGGAACTTGGTTTCCAGACTCTTGAAATTTGGCTTGGCCAGGTCTTAACATTGAAATCTCTATAAGCAGCACTGTGATGGTTTACTGCTTAATCATTATCCAAACTACCCCATTGGGCTGTTACAAGCAGAGCCCCAGTCTGGGAAAGCAGATTCAGCATCAGCAGTCGCTGCTCCTTGCGTAGAACTGGCAGCAGACAGGCAAACAGGGTTCTGCCTGTATTTAACTTCTTCGAATTAGTCAGAATCTTTTATTCTACATTAAAGTGTATCTTCATATTAACTGATGTTGAATGGAGAATACCAAGTTTGCTCTTCTCAAATCGGGGGGGGGGGGGAAGAAAAAGTAGAAGCATGAATAAATACTTCATCAGACAAATTTGATATGGATACGTAGCTGCAATCTCTATGTAGATTTTTAAGTTAGAAGTCTGATTAAAGGAAAATTTGTTAACCCCTCCCTTCTGCTTTAGCAATTAGAGGAGTATTTTGTGAAGTTTAGATGTGCAATTCAAAAAGCAGTTTTGCAGCACCTTCCCCCCACTGCCTCAAGCTTCAGTGTTGAAATCTGGAGAGATTCTTCCACTCTGAGGCTAAATCACTAAAACCAAGTCTGTGTATGCCTGCTCTGGAGATGTGCCTATCTCCTCACCAGAGCATTCCCTGAGAAAAGATCTCTGAAGAGTTTCACCTGGCAGACCACTTTGAGAAGTATGAGCATTTTTCATAGATCACCTCAAAGTCATAAAAGAAGAAATTCTTTTTGCTAGCAGAAGCATTAGCTGTTACCAAGAAAATTATTTGGAGGCTGCTATGTAGACAATGAAAGGTTTAACATGGTGTGTAAGTGCCTAAGAATGACATGGGAACCATGGGTCAGTTGGCAGTAAATGAAATAGTAGTACATACTATCTTATTGTTTCCCAACTTGCTTTGGGCTTTGTTTCAGAAGTACTACAATATGAGTAGGGACTCTCCAGAGGTTTTTACATAGGTGAAGCTTTGTTACATCAACAATAAGTGTTCAGCTCTCATCATGTGCCTGTGATCTGTGAGTAGAGGTTTGTGGACCTTATTTGATAGTTTCTACCCTAGGAAAGGAAGGGTTTGATACTACCACAGTACAAATAATGACTTACAATCATCATGTGCATCAGTTTTCTTGTTAGAGATGGAAGCAAGATGGAAATGGGAGCATTTCACTTCTGAAAGACTAAATCAGCTATTGGGAAAAATCACATCATCCAAGGTAGAGTTTCTTTTACAGTATTTTTTAACTATAAATTAAATATAAATTCAAATATGGTATTTTTTAAAATAAAAAAGCTCATCAGACTTTTAAAGGGATACTTGTAGTAGGAGGACAAGATGGAATATATGATGAGCTTTATTACAGCTGTTTCTCAGAGCTCTTTTCTTTGGTGAATATTGGTTCTACTGTGATTAGGACTTTCATCTCTTCTAAATTACGGCCCCAACCCTCTTGGATGAACAAGAAGGGTAATGACTTTACACTAGCTCCCACTATTTGTTGTATACTAATTTACCCAGCATTTATAAAATCCTTCCATGACTCATGATAAAATTGTATTTATATGTTTTCCTCTGAAGTATCAGGGGAAAATGACATTCACTAGCAGGAAATGCTTGTTGAATAATAGCAGGTAACTGTGAAAAATAGTGGCCAAAGTCCTGCTGAGAGAGGGGCTTTGCTAGTGCAGGTAAATTAATGCTAGGTTTACAAGGGGTTTCCAGTACAGGACTGTGATGGATTTCCTGATTTGATTTGTAACGATCTATTAATAATAATTAATAATATTATTTAAACAAAATAAAAAAGTAAAATAAAATGTAATACAAAATACATTAAGATGGAAACATTAGAAAAGAACAATTAAATATCTGTAAGTGACTGTTAGCAGTTGTACCTGGCAGTACAGGCATTGAGGGTGCCAACTTAAGGTAAAAATTGTACTTAAAGGCGTATCAGCATTGGACCTGCAGGCGTTATCCAGGAGGGTGTTCTATATGCAGTAGGTCTGTTAGTCAAATCAGTTTAGTTGGGCTATCTTGATTAGGACCTGAGTCCTGACCATTGCTGTGGCAAGGTCTCTGTGCGAAACAAAATAGGAACTATGATCAGAAAAGGTCTGTTGGACAGATGATATTAGCCCCCCTGTGTGTTTCACCAAACCAAACGTTTATGACTACCATTGAGACAGATGGACAAAAGCATCAAGGAAAAATGTTGTACCTTCTCCTTGAAGTGATCATAGACAAGTCTAAGAGCACAATACGCCAAACATTTGTATTATGCTATTTGAAACTGTAGATTGTATTTCCCAAAGATATTGCAACAGTTAATTTTCTGCTGTAGTTATAATACTTTTCCTCTGCTACTGAGTAAGTCAGTAGCATTTTTCAAGGGCATAACTTGCAAAGAGACAGCAATAACAATTACATATAGTCTTCAAATAAGATGCCATTTTCTTTTCCGGCAGGCAGCAGTGGGGTTTTAATGTGTAACATTTGTTTAATAAAACTCACAGATGCTTCTGTGACAAATGTAAAGGAAGAAAAGAGGAAAACAAACCCAGAGAAAAGGCAGAAAATGCAAAGAGCACGTGAAAGATTCAGCTGCCATCACAGCTATTCATCTTGTGTCCCAGGCTGATTAGGCTCATTTTGGCTGCATCAGCCATCTCTGGTAAACCTGTGCATAGCAGGGAGGTGCTGTGTTCTGAGTCCCTGCTTTGCTGAACCATTGTCTCTATTTTCCACAAACAAAAAAATACTGTGTGCTGCTGGGAGGCCCCAGCTTCCTCAAGGTCGCATCGTGTTGGTGTTTGCATTCTCATGAGGCAATGTAGCTCAGCAGGACAGATTTTTCCTGCTGATTACACATGGCTGCTATGTCTCCAAGGTCTGCCTACACTTTTTAGTTAATAGTGTGTGAATTGCAGGAGACAACGTTTCTTCCTTTGGAACAAGAGATAACATCTATAACCTTTCACTGTCTGACTGTGTGATCAACTGAAAAAAGTAACATTCTGATCTTAAAGACAAAAAACCCGAAGGAACCCCCAATTCGCATATCCAGTGAGTGGCAGTAGGCACTTTTTTCCTGAACAGACACAAACCATGAGAATTTGTCAGCAATGCTTCAGCGTTTGTCCCACGGAGAAAGAGACAGGTGGCTGTGAGGGCCTCAGCCTAAGTGCCTGGATGAAATCCAGGGCCTCCGTGTATTCTATGTTACAAAGAAAAATTGGTATTGGCACCATTTATCTTTGAAGTGACCTTGCTTACCTACAAAGGTCCCATTCTGCAGGCCCAGGAGGAGTCAAGCCATAAGAGATGGTTCCATTCTAGATCAGGGTCTGCCAGAATTCAGCTCATCATTCATGTTCTCCTCAGCTTCCCTCACTTGCTCCTTCTCCAGTCTGTTTGGACTGTTTCCTCACCCTCAGCTTTTCTGCTCTTGTTTCTTCCTTTCAGACAGCAGACAAGTGGGTCATGACTAATACAGCTGTGTACCTTTGTTTTGGATGGTAAAATCTCTCTGTTCTTGGAATAGTGAAATATCAAAGTGTAACCAGAAGCAGGTTCAGTGGGTTTTTGCTCATCTGATCCCAAAGCCTCTAATCTGAATGACCATCTATGCAATTCCGAACTGCTAGTCATAGCAGGTCCAGGAATTACTGCAGAAAAAAGGCTGTTTCCTAAATTTAGGTACACTGCAAAAATCTGCAACTTCAATTTGTATTATAATGTGACACCAGCACATTATAATTTTTAATTAAAAATTGTATCCCTTCATAACATCTGCAGCTCTTTCACATGGCTGTCATCCAAAACCAAGGCAATGATGTGAGCTAATCTCCATGGAGAATGGGACATTGCATCCTGACCTTGGTACACAGGCAGGTTTTTTTTTCAGTCATCACAAGACATTGTTCACCAGACAGGTGCAGATCAGGAGATCCTCATGAAAACTAAGAAACTCAGAAACTATGAACAAGCTCCCTAGGAAAACAGCAAAATAAAACATAACAAAGAAATAAATCTATTTCTTGTTCTGGAGCAAGTCCAGTTGTATTTTTCTATTCTGCCAGCAAGTGAGAGAAATGCTTTTGTGCTTCGTTTCATGCGTATATGTATTGGAAATAAATATTAGGAATAAGCATAAAAGCAAAAGGAGAACTTCTTTTTTCCTTAAAGCAGAAATATCCAGTAATAACCACATTTTAACTCATAGCAATCTTGTGAAAAATGATGTGCCTGTATGTCTGAGGATTTTTTAAGGGATTATGTGTTGAGGATGGACAGAAAAATATCACCCAGAGTCACTGGTGTCCTCTGATGGCTTGCTGTTCAATTAGCCTGTAAAATTCCCATTAGTTTAAATGGAGGCAGGATTTCAAGCTATGCAGATCACACCTACTTGAGAAATACACATACATTTTGATACAGGACAAGTATACATTCAATGTGCCTTCCCATATACAGTGCTCTTGCTACATTACACGTGCCTGAGCAAAAACTAGGAGGAAGGCTTTCTGTAGCCATGCACAGTCTCTGCACTGTTACAGCCAGTTCATGCTTCCTCCTCAACCATTTCTTTCCTGAGGCTTTGCCTGATGCTGTTTTAATTCTTCACACTGTGGGACTTCATCACTCACTTGCCTTGGGAGATCATTCCACAGTTCAGTAGATATTACTATAGGATTTTTTATCTCTGACATTTATCCTAAGTTTTACTTTCCTTAATTTAATTGTCTCTTACAAATCATCAGTGTTTGTTTTGGTTTTTCCTCCACGGGTATTAAGGTGTTCCTTCTTTATTACAGATAAAGTCAGACTATTAGTAACTAGAAAACAATGTTATTCTTTAGCTCCTTATCTTGAGGAGATATAGGTAATCTGGAAAAAATGGTGGAAGTCAAATAAAGGATTCAAGGAGTGTGATAGCTTGTTGGTTTGCTGTCCCAAAAAGTTTGTAAAGCTTTTTTGTTGGAAGAGTCATTCCTATACAGGCTGGGCTATGAACTCTGCAGCTTTTCCCTGTTGTCACCTGTTTACATTTAAGCCTGTGAGTAGTCATGTCTATTGATGTGTTTGTGGGTTGGCTGTCTTCCTCTGGGCTGGGGTTGAAGTTATGAACGTTATGAATCTGAATTGATCTTGATGATCTTGCAGTCCATGGAAAGTAGACAGAAAAGCAATTATTAAAAAAAATAATAAAAATGTTTTGTGGTTATGTAAAATCTGTCATTGAATATTAAATGTAAAATTACCAGTGAAAGAATAGGTGCTCAAATGAGAAAATGTAGTGTAGTTGGAAGCTTTTATAAGACAGCTGATGAAGCTGTCTTATAGAAGCTCTCTAAAATGCATTAGAATGTGCACAAAAAATAATTTTTAATGAGAGAAAAGAAGAAAAGCCCCGTGTCACATTTGAAAGGGGAGAATTCAGACTTTGAGAGAACTAAAAAGAGGAACTTGAAATGTTCTTTTAGATGTTTTCCTTTCCAGATCCAAAAAATTCAAGCACACTTGTTGCCCTAGCTCCTAATGCAACATGGACCTGTGTATATCTTACTTGTGCAACTCTGTTGATAACTATTTAAAGAGGAGGAAGAGATTTCCAAATAAAGTTAAATGCCAAAAGGCAACTGCTAGGTCACCAGCAGTGTCTGCCCAGTTCCTAAGCCACAACACTAATTAGCCATCTGCCTCATCAGGTGTCAAACATATTCTCTGTCCTAGAGCAGGACATAGGCAAAGGCTGCCCTTTCCTCTTCTCACACATTTTACTCTGTGGATGGTTTTTTTTTTTTGGACTGCTTTTTAAACTTTATACTAGCTATTTTTCTTTTGTACCATCACTCATTATTCATTTCACTGCTCATTTACTCACTGGGACAAAAATTGATTAAGTTGAGACAGGCAGTAAAGACATGTTATTCTGTGACTAGAAACCAAACTAATTTGCCTCTTGAGGTTAGGAACCCACTACACCATCATAAACTAGAGCTATATTTACCCTTACATCTTGGCTTTTGAAAAGCAAGGAGAGAAACATGTCAGCCCAGAGTGTCGAACATAAAACTGAAAATCCACAAATGTCTCATACTAGTAGGGCAATACTCTCACAGTGTAGTCCCTGGTGAGGAACAGCCCATACCCCTGAAGATGCATTCATAAATAGCTCATTACTTGGCTGTCCTGTACAGAGGAAATGCTGTCACCTGAAAAAATAAAGTAGGTGATAACTTGCCATAGGCTGTGGAAACTTTTCTTTACACAAAGGCCAACTGACACCAGTATTATATAGCAGCAGGGGGGAAAAGCACATAGGCTCAGAGGCAGGAAGAGCAGTGGCCTCTGATTGTGATTTACCTCTCAGGGCACCCTGGCCGTATGCTGCAACATACCTTAATCCATTATTTCTTCAGTGAGACAAGCATTTTATCCTCTTCATGGCTTCTGTACAGCATGAATTAGTGAGACAGATGCACTCTAGTAACATATATCCCAGCTCCCATCCTCTGTCTGCCAAAACTGGCTTTATCTGCAGAGCAAAAAGAGCATAGAGTGAAAGATAGAAATCCCATGTGTGAGCTTTTGATAGCTACAAAGCGATTCTCTCTGGCTGCCTCTCTGCATTATGTCAGCCTAGCTATTCCCCTCAGCATCGTACTTACTGTACATGCTACTACTACTAGTTTCTTAACTAGTAGTACAGCTAATACCCTTCACTTCTTAATATTTTGACTGCTTCTTACAGTACATTTGTCCCATTTGTTTCATAGTGAGGATCTCTAACCAGCTTAATTTGTCCTCTTCATTATTTTGAAATAATCTTGAAAGGCAACTCAGAAACCTCTCCATCTGCCTTTTTCCAAGTGTATTTCACTATTACAGTGGCTATTATATTGAGTTACCATCATCCTCTTTTCTACAGGGCATGAGAGATTTCATTCATTGCAAATCTTTATAATAGTCTAGATTTCTTGAATAGATTGGCAGTACATTTCATTACTAATAAGCCTGCATTTCAAAGCTGCCAAAGGTTTCACACAGCTACCAGTCTGGTGTGGCTCCTGATTTGCATTTTCAGACTCACATTCAGTTTTTGCTGAATATCAACCCTACAGGCACATGCAGTAAATAACTTCACAATTACTAGGTTTTGTTGTCCCATTTCTCCACCATTTTTCCTGCTTTTCTTTCCTTTGACTTCAACCTCTGACCCAGGAATGAGTGATTACTTTGCATCAGTACCTACTAGCATTATATAAGGTATCCCATTTACCTCAGGGGGAGGTATATTCAGTTGGTGGGGTTCTGATGCTCTCCTTTACTGATGTCAAACTATATTCAGTGTAACTATCCCAAGTTTAACATTGTTGTTCCTTATTCTCAGCACAACAAATGAGACATAAATCTGCTCCAGTGAGTACATGCTCAGAATAAGATAAGACAGTTGATTGTTATCTGCATATGAAACAGCTTAGATTGCCGTAGCTTCCTTATTTTCTTCTTCTGTGCTATCAAAGAATACAGAGCCTCAGTGGAATTGTCAGGTGTAAAATGTTTCAAATAATGCCCCAAAACTCTAAGCAATGGACTTACTCATGGCACATGATATTGGTGTTGTAGTTCACCATCAAGTCCTCAAGGGGTTAATAGACAAGTCTGCTTGCTGTTTGTTTTTCTGTGATAAAAAGTTATTGAAGTACATTAGTTCCTCATCAATTCATGGTTTATCTCTGAATGTTCCCGAGTAGTATTCCCAGTAGCAATGTGGGGAGGAGTGAAATGGTCACGTGGATTTTGAAACAAATCATTCTCATGCAAGATAGTAATTGACAATATGTATATTTATTTACTTTTGCTGTAATTGCTACATCTGCTTTATTTACAGTAATTAATTAGCCTCATTTAATTAAATGTTCTCTGAGGAAGGTAGTGTTAACATTTTGCAGCTCATACTTGAGAGGGCAGCTGTGGTTGGCCAAGTTCTTGACAGCATACCTGGTTTATAGTCCTTCAGCTCCCAATCCGCCTGCCAGTGCCTGTGGACTACGTTGGGCCACACAGCTGAAACACGCTGGACCTTCATTCCAGAGCCTTCATTCTTCCTGGAACTGCCAAAAAAATTTCCAATGGAGAAATAACTATCCAAAATCTGAGCTGAGTTTAAATAAACCCCAAAGCCAGAAATAGATGCATAGATAGCATATCTTGAGTTTCCTTTCAGTGCTCTCAGTGAGACTTCCTCCTCTATTTATTTCCTCATTTACAATTATTTAAACTTCCTTGGGTCAAACTCAGATGTGATGGACAGATCTGTTGTCCTGGATCAACTTAATATCAGCCCCACATGTGTGACTTGCACATCATTGCTGTGTGTGGCTGCATGTCTTGTTTTAAACAGATGGGCAGTCATGCATACAAATGCTCCTATACTTTTAACCCAGAGTTGTTGAACTGTTTATACAGGCAATTTGCCACCTATTCCTAACACTCCACATCCTACAGAGCTCTTGTTGCCTAAATATTATTCTTCATTAATTAAATGTAGGTAAACCAGTGATATCTTTGAGAGATGGAGATTCTTCATCTAAGAGGCTCTCTGTGATTAGGGGAAAAAAAGTCTAGTATTCTCCACAGGGCTGTGTCACCTACAAACATCTTGTCAAAATGGTGTATGTTTACCGTCTCTCATCGACACTCTCACTTGAGTTCGGAAATTTTCCAACAGCCATTAAAAAAAACCAAAAGAAACCCTGCACATTTCTCCCTGAAGGGTGTTTTTAAAAACACTTTCTAAAAAGAAAAATTCTTCTTATAATTTCATAGCTTAGACATTTTGCTCCCTGTCTAGCTTTACTGATTTCAGCACCATTACACTAAGAATGAATGCAACTTGCTCAATTGTTTTCTGTAGCATCATGTTGCATGCATTTACTATATCCTTGGCAACAGGAAGGCTGCCCTATAGCCATTTAAGAAGAAAGAAATGGAGTGAATCAGGATAAGCCATTAGTCCCTGCAAAAATGGAGAAGAAGAAAAAAAAGGAAGAAAGGAAGAGCAACCAAGCGGGGTCTGGGAAGATTAGGCACTGGTTTGAAAACAGCACTGCAATGAGCTGAAACCCAAAAGATTACTTGTCTACTTTCTAGCTGCACCAGTAGTCATTTCTCTGCTAATTACCTTCCCTTTTATGAAGTGGGTGCCATTAGCAGTATCATAACAGTAGAGATGCTGTTCCCATGACAGTCCAAGGGTGTACATGAGGCAAAGCTTGCATAATGACTGTTTGGAGTAAGTGCCTTGGGATCAGCCAGCAAGGAGATTTTTGGAATGAGTCTCAATGCCTGAGTTTATTTTATTTTGCTTGCAAACATCTGAGCTCTTGAATAGGAAAAAAAACCCAATACTGCATGTCATTCTCTTTAGGGTTTCACGTAAAAATTGGATCAGTGGTTTATAGACAGCAGCATGGTAGTTATCCCAGCTTCAAATGCTTTCCTGCTACTCATCCAGATGGAAAGGTTCTCCAAAGAGAAGCCTAGTACAGGGAAGTTACGTGTGAGTTTGCTTCCAGCCACTTCACTTCTTACATGTTTATCTTACCTTTTGCTGTTGTTAAATCGTAGAATAATAGAATCAGATTTGCTAGGGTTGGAAGGGACCTTAAGGTTATCTAGTTCCAATCCCACTGCCATGAGCAGGGACAACTCACACTAAACCACGCCACCCAAGGCTCTGTCCAGCCTGGCCTTGAGCACCGCCAGCCACGGAGCACTCACAACTTCCCTGGGCAACCCATTCCAGTGCCTCACCACCCTTACAGTAAAGAATTTCTTCCTCATATACAGTCTAAACTTCTCCTGTTTAAGTTTGAACCCGTTACCCCTTGTCCTATCACTGCAGTCCCTAATGAAGTGTCCCGCTCCAGAATCCCTATAGGCCCCCTTCAGATACTGGAAGGCTGCTATGAGGTCTCCACACAGCCTTCTCTTCTCCAGACTGAACAGCCCC
>JANRGW010044451.1:0-11317 GCA_024733675.1 Psilopsiagon aymara
AGTGTTCAAGGCCAGGTTGGACACAGGGGCTTGGAGCACCCTGCTCCAGTGGAAGGTGTCCCTGCTCTTGGCAGGGGTTGGAACTGGAGGAGCTTTAAGGTCCTTTCCAACCCAAACCACCCTGTGATTCTATGATACTTTTTGCTTTTCTTTCTTTACTAAGCTCATGTGGATAATTTCAGTACCATGCAGATCTGTTTATAACTGAGCTCTAATTTCTCAGGTTTAATGGACATGTGAGGCATAACTCCTTTTTATTCCATTGAATTTAAATAGAAACGAATTCACTTTATGGTGTCATCAATGGAAATGGGAGCCAGACTCTTACAGTTTAGTTTTAGGGGGGCTGTGTCATTTTGCAGAGTTGGTACAAGTCCCCCGAGGAGCTCATATGCAGAGGTATTAAACACTTGCGCCGAGTTTCTCCCCAGTGCACTAACTTGTGTGCAGTTAAAAATGTCACCTCCCCTATTGCAGCGCTGTAGCTTTTCCATAGTTAATAGTTGTGAACTTCAATTGATCAGCTGTGTCAGCTGGAGACTGTAAACTCCCTGGGCTAGCAGGCCAGTGGCATATTATGATCCAAATAATCCTCCTGTTGTGGTGCTTTATTAAATGCTTTTAGAGAACCGCTGCATGTTTCATTAAAATGAAATGCCTGCAGGAAGCGCAGTCCTCGGAACTGATGTTGGTTTAGAGCAGGGAACTCGGCTTCTATTTGCACAGATTTATTTATCATCTGCCAGCATGCAGCAGGCTCCAGTGGCCTGACAACAGCTCTAACTTAATGTGGGGGAAGAGAAAACAAAGGCCTGGACGCCGGTAGGTACAGCCGTGCTTTGAGGTTGCTCTGAAGTTCTACCCAAGAGTGGGGAGAAAACCACCTAGTAAAAATACTTGGGAATTCAGTGCTGTGCTGTGGGAGTTCTTCTGTTGGGGATCCCCGTTCCATCGCTCTGGTGGATTGTGAAGGGATTTGTGTTGCTCGTGACGTTGCTTGTAGGGCAGTTACATCATAGTTAGTGAATTATGTTAAAGAGGCCCAAAGATTTAATCAGTGACAAGAGTAGGACAAACCAGAAGAAACCTTTGTAGCACATGCAGCAATGGTTTACGGACAGTTCTTAGAGCTTTGGAGTAGTCTATTGAAGCCCAGGAATGTTGCTTCCATCATTAGCATGTTTTCAGTATAATTATTGTAATGCCCACAGGTAAGTAATGTGATGGAGCTGAAAGTAGATTGGAGGGGGAGAATGTGATAAATTTCATGGCTGTTTTGAAAAATGACCAACTAGAACATGCACAAACATCAAAAGCATCTGCCTTGAAGCAGACGTGATGCTTTCCTTAAGTACAGCTGTCCTTTCTTTTAAACAGAGGAGCTATTAAAATACATTAGTCTACAAATCTGTGATAATTTTCTTCTGCTTATTAGTTCTTTGCTCTCTCTTGCACAAAGTTCTTTCCTTCGCAGTGTACTCATTTCAGTACAGACGCAGAGTAAAGTGCTTCCTTTGACCTTCCTCTCTCGTAGCTCTTTATGTGATTACCTTTATTTGTAAGGAATCCTTTCAGTCCCTCATTTTTCGTTAACAGAAACCCGTGTTCCTGAAGTCCCCAGCTCCCTGCACGTCCGTCCGCTTGTCACCAGCATTGTAGTGAGCTGGACTCCTCCTGAAAACCAGAATATCGTGGTGAGAGGCTACGCCATCGGGTACGGCATCGGCAGCCCTCACGCCCAGACCATCAAGGTGGACTACAAACAGAGATACTACACCATCGAAAACCTAGGTATGGTGAGCGAGTCAGTGCTCGTGCCCAAGTTTTACCTCTCAGTTCTGCCACAGTTCTGGAGTTACAAATAACTAATACTACGTGTGTGTTCTTAAGATGATCTTTTTCCTCACTGAGCTATTGCAGTGGAGTCACACTGATGATAAATTTCAAATAAACTCTAACTTTCTGATGATAAAGAGGAATAACCCCCCCCCTCCTAAACCCAGAACCCTGCATCCACTGAGTTTGAAGCACGGTGCGTTTTGATGTGATGCTTTCCCTTCAACGCTTATTAAAACGCTTCCATGCTGAGCAGCGTTCCCTGATTCTCCTTCTGGAGCTGCAGAACAGGTGGCCTCAGGCAAGAAAGAAACTCAAATGTCACCCAGATACATGGCATCTACTTGAAAAGAAAACCAGAGATTCAACCCTCCAAGGGATTCTCTGTGTTAGGTAAAACATCCTGAAAGCAAAATAAATATTAGTGTCACAACTGTGGCGAAGTTCCATGAAATAGGAGTTTTGAGTAATTTTATAGTAGAGCAACTTAAAATAGTCATTTAAAGATGTATTTTTCTCACTGTTGTTTTGACTGTACTTGAGGAAGGTTTGCTGAGACTGCAGACTTGTGCTGTAGGGGAACTGTGGGGCACTAACAGAAGGTGTGTGTGGAAATTCAGCTGAATTATTTCATGTGTTTCTGTTATAAAATACTGAGCAAAGAGAAGGAGAAAAGAAGGATTCACTGTGAGCTTGACTTAAGATGCTTGTTCTTTCCCTTTAGACCCAAGCTCCCACTATGTCATTACTCTGAAAGCATTCAACAACGTTGGGGAAGGGATCCCTCTCTACGAGAGCGCTGTGACCAGGCCTCACTCGGGTAAGGGCAGGGGACTGCTCTCAATGTCTTGCACAGCCAAAATCCTCCATGAACTGCACGAGGCTGAGCTTGTGGTGCTGGTGTGTAACCGAGCGGCCTTGCTGTTGTGGTGGTTGCGTGCACACTCATCCATTCATCATAGAATCCTAGAATAGTTCGAGTTGGAAAGGACCTTAAGCTCATCCAGTTCCAACCCCCTGCCATGGGCAGGGACACTTCCCACTAAACCATGCCACCCAAGGCTATGTCCAGCCTGGCCTTGAGTACCACCAGGGATGGAGCATTCACAGCCTCCCTGGGCAACCCATTCCAGTGCCTCACCACCCTCACAGGACAGAATTTCTTCCTTATATCCAGTCTGAACTTCCCCTGTTTAAGTCTGAACCATTACCCCTTGTCCCCTAAAATTGGTTTCATTTGTAAATTACAGCCTTTCAAGTGCTAATCCCAGCCTGGTTCTCTGTGCAGCCTGTGCCAGCGCCTCACCACCTTTACCTCGGCACAGATCCTGTGGGTGCAGTTCTGAAGGCCCTTGTTTTGTATCTTACGGACAAGTATAGATTTCGGAGGGTCTTTTACACGGAGGTCTTCCTCTCGAGTCTCAGTCTCCTGTCACGCTAAGCCAAGTTCCTGGCATGTGTGTTTCTTGTCTTGTAGTACGTTAATAAAAGATCTGAAGCAGAGAAGTCAGTGTGGAAGCGAGCTACTACGATGCTGTAGCTCACTGTGTGCTCCCCCTTAGACTCTCAATGTTAAGCAGTTACTTTGTGTAGCTGGAATCCTTATTGATTATGAAGATTTGCAGTTTCTTGAGTTACTGCAAATCTGTGTGACACTTGGAACTTGAGCACCATTAAGGGTCTTTAGAAGGTGCTGGGAGTTCCCCTTAATTTTCATGGGTGGCAGTTACCCATCCAGAAGTTCAGCTCTTTTTCCTCATGGTTTTCTGAAGGGGAGGGATCAGTGGACATTGAGTCAAATATAGTTCAAATTACTGCATGTTTGGGGTTCTTAGGCCATGGCTGAATGCGCTGAACACTAATATATTAGATGTGTATATATATTAGCATATATATGGTGCCTTACTGCCTTAAGAAGGGAACATGCTGCAAGAGTAATTTTATTAGCCTGTCTTATGTCACCTTATTAACTCTGGCTTTTCTCTCTTTTTCTCCATTTCTCACCTTTCATTTCATTGCACAACCCTGCATTTCCCCTTTTTGGTTTTGTTTTACGTTAAAATGCCACCTTCTCCCTTTTTAATTATAATACACTACTTTTTACCCATCAATTCCCTAGACACTTCCGAGGTTGATTTGTTTGTTATTAATGCTCCATACACTCCAGTGCCAGATCCGTCTCCCATGATGCCACCAGTGGGAGTTCAGGCTTCCATCCTGAGTCATGACACCATACGGATCACTTGGGCAGACAACTCTCTGCCGAAGAACCAGAAGATCACGGATGCTCGCTACTACACAGTGCGCTGGAAAACCAATATTCCTGCTAATACGAAGTACAAGGTATCAGAGCTTCACCAGCACTAACACAGCTGCCTTCTGTCAGTAGCAAGTAGTTTCATGTTTGAGGCAGGGTAAAGTGAAGCAGAGAGTAAAGAAAGACAAGGGCTGAGGAAGCGGCGTAGAGCTGGGCTCGGTTTTATTTGAGATGTCTGAACCGAGTTCATAGAATCTCAGACTGGTTTGGGTTGAAGAGACCTTAAAGCTTCTCCAGTTCCAGCCCCTGCCATGGGCAGGGACACCTTCCACTCGAGCAGGGTGCACCAAGCCCCTGTGTCCAACCTGGCCTTGAACACTGCCAGGGATGGGGCAGCCACAGCTTCTCTGGTGCGTATTGGTTCTGCTCAGTTAAATCGTTGCTTCAAAGATTCACCTAGAATTAGTGGAAGGAGTTGGTTTTGTTCTCTTTTGCATGTGTGGGGTGTTGATGTGAGTGGAAGGGCCACCATGGGGAGCAAAGGTGAACATTTTCACGGTTACTTTCTGCTGTGGAACCATGGACACAGTGACAGTTATATACTTTCTGCTTCACCTGGTCATGATCGCATCCACAGATGGGGACTTGAGGAGCCAGTAACACATTAGTAAGGCGCATGTTATCAGTGGCTTCTCTCCAGGTAACAGATCTGAATTCTCGGGGCGAGTCATGCAGGGAAGATACCATGGTGGCTTTGTGTTTCCTTTTACAACCTTTCCTGCTCGTACAAAGTTGACAGTGCACCTTCCCTTTGGGAGCTGCATGGGTACAACATCTATAACATTAACTTCATGAGAGCCCTGCCTCCCTTGATTTTCATCTGGTGTTTTGATTTGGGGCTTACTGTATGGGTTTGGATGTTCTTCAGTCGGTTGTTGGATCGGTTTTTAGTTTTCAGGGTTACCAGGAGGCCTCAAAACTGCTGACTTCAGATTTCACATTTGAAATGAGACTCAAAGGAAATGGTTGTTACAACCTCCAGCGAGAGGAGCTCTCTTTATGCTCTCACAGAGCAATCTTGGTACAAACCAGGGGTTTTTAATTGAAATGGAAAGCTGTGTGTATCTGTATTCTCCCTCTAAAGGCAAGTTATTTGAGCCCTTATTCCTGTGTCCAGTGCAGGGGATGTCTCAGGAGTGATTTATGCAATACTGCAATTTCATTAGTTAAATGCTTAGAAACCCCACTCTGTGGTAAACGAAACACTCCACCAACCCTGTACTACTCTGGTGGACAACACTGGTTACTTTTAAGAAAGGCAAAACTTTTTTCAGCAGCATTCTTCCATCAGCTGCTGCATTTCAGTCTTGGGTGACTTTATGAAGTGTGAGCTAGTGTACTGTTTGTCGCAGCCAGCTCTAGCAGCCTTGCTATTTATTGCATGTTTGGAGGCTCTTGGCCCGTTGCATCAGAGCTCCTCTGTTCCACCACTTTGCACACAGCAATTGCATGTTGGTGTCAGTTCTTTGGTATCCAGTGCTACATCAGCTCAACATAAAGTCGTTTCATCCATCCCTCCTGTGCAGAAGTGGGATGTTGGTATAGTTCATTTGTGTTTCCTGCATTTACTCCCCACTTTGACACTATTGTCAACTCTCACTGAAGAAGAGTAGTAACTTCAAACACAAGGTAAGAGGTCCCACTTTTACAGAGCCTTCTTTCCTTAAATTTGTATAGGAGTAGTGTCAATCTAGAGCACATAAACCCAGGAACAGATGTGATGAAGTTCCTGAAGCCCATAAACTCTGCTGTGCTTTGAACAGTGTCAAGCATCTTTGTTGGCAGAGCGGGGTTGTCCTACTCACAGGCTACCCAAGTTGTATCCGTGTGCACTCCAGAGTCAGCTGAAGTATTACATCTTAACTCAAATCTTTATGACTGTATAAAAGGAAAATAAACTTTACAAGGTAATATTTATGAAGTTTATTTTCTAGTAGGTGAGCAGCGTTCAGTACTATGGTCTGTTGTGATCTTAAAAACAGTGAGTGGGGTTAAAAAACGAAGCAAGCAGAAAAGTCTGCTCCAGTTTAGCCTTTCATGTGTCATTGACATTCAATGGGAATGCGCAGTGAAGACCACCAAGTTTCAAAGCTGTAGGTTAAAACCACAACTTGAGCCTGTAAAAAGGACTCCAGCTGCCACCTCTGACTGCAGCTACAAGCAGACAAGCGGTACAAACAGAATCGAGCGCTTAAGTGTGGTTAAGCGTTTCCCTAGGGATTGTGGAGGGGAAGAACTGATGTGCTGTTCGTCAGGGGTGCATCAGCTCCTAATGCAAGGTGGAGGAATCACAGAATCAACTAGGTTGGAAAAGACCTTTAATATTTCTTAAAAAATCCAACGATTTGTGGTTTTAAAATCTTAAGAAGAGAAGAGTCCTCCTTTCAGTTTGTTCTTCCTTGTACATTCAGGTGGGGTTGTACCTTTGTTTTCATGCATGTTAAAAATTGACTGAAAGTTGTAGCAGGAATGTGGAAGACAGATTTCAAGCAGGACTGTTGCTGTTAGCTGGGCTTCAGTGTTTTCCCTTGCCAGATCAGTTAATGAACTGCTGTAAATGAGCCTCCCCAGTCCCAGTGATTTACCCTGCTGCAGAACAAGTGTGCCTCAGACCTCGTACTGCCTTTTTTTTTCCCTTTAATTTCTAAGTGACTGCTGTTAAATGCTCTTGCTGATTGCAGAAAGCATTTCTAGTTGAGGATGAAACGGCTGCACTTTAATCCTGATGAATGAATTTTCATGACAGAGCAAACCCATTGCAGAATTGATGACTGTGGTTATGAACATGCTTTAAGCACTTACCTATGACAGAGGGCGTTTGGGAGCCAGCGACTGATGGTTTCAGAACTGACTGACTCTGTTTTCCTTTCAGACTGCCAACGCCACCACTTTGAGCTATTTAGTGACTGGGTTAAAACCAAACACCTTGTATGAATTCTCTGTGATGGTGACTAAAGGGCGAAGATCAAGTACTTGGAGTATGACAGCGCATGGAACGACTTTTGAATTAGGTACTCCTCCTCTCTCTCTGGAAGGGCCAGCGTTCCCAGTGAGATGAGCAGAGTATGCCACAATTCTGGAAGAGGGAAAGCATATATTAAAAATGATTATGCTGATGAATACTTGCTGGGAGGTTCCTATCTTTATAGCTTAGAAACTCTGATTAAAATCAACAACAACACACTTCAGATTTCAAAGGGATGATTGCATGCAAAAGAATTTACAGCAAATTACAGAGTAGTGATGAATAATGTACCACAGTTCATGGACAGGGGAGAAGAAGGAAGTGTATGCTTAGAGCATCTCAGAGCACGTTAATACAGATACAAAGAAAATACATCAGCAAATAATAATTAGAACTTGCTGTCATTGTGCTGATAGAGTTACAGAGGAGGCGAATGAGGCATGTGAGCTAACAGAAACCCCAGCAGAAATTGAGACATCCAAATCTGCCCGAAATTCTTGTGCCTTGGCAGGCATTGCCGGTGCAGTCCTCAGTGCCATAGAAATGCTGGAAGCACAGAGTACGGAACGGAAAGGGGTTTGTAGATGCCAGGATGCACTTGTGCCCACTGAGTACCCGGGAGGTGCAGGACCTCTGTCCCCTGACCGGTCCTTCATTAGCTCTTTTTATCCTGCAGTGTTAAATGATCTTTGTGCAATTAAATTGACTGCTCATTATGCTTAGGTTTCTCTTGGTACGCGCTCTAAGGATTAAAAAAGAGCCTGTCCTGCTTAGCATGTAGTTCTTACACTAAAATATGGCAAAAAGAAATCAGGCACGCCAAGAATTAGTTGAGATGATCCAAATACTCTATAGCAAGGCCTAAGAAAAAGCAAAAGCAGGTTCAAAACAGAAATCTGGCTTACACTGAAGCCCCATAAAACCTTAGTGGGCTTCAGTAGCTTTTGAAAACATTGTCTTGGTTTTCGGTGGGAATTCCATGATGTGGAGGCAAATCTGGACTGAGGCTCCTTTCCCATTCCAGTTACTGTGCCCATCCCGGGTTAAAACACTTCATTTGGTGTTTGTGGTGGCACACTACAATCCTCATCCATAGCTACATGAGGGATGGAAACAGTTGCAGAAATGAAGTTCTTGAAACAGCATTTGAAACTCAGGAAGCACCAGAGGGAGGGTGAGATACAGAGGGTCTCACTTCATCTGAATAGAAAGCAAATGCAGGGTGGTTGTAAAGGATATTTGCAAATATGACCTAAAAGCTTGGAAGTCGAAGAAACAGCCCCCAAAAGGCAAAATATCTTTTCTCATAATGGATCTTGTGATTTGTATCCCTCGCCAAATTCCGCAGTGCCTGACTCATGGTTTTGGATACCCCTGAGTAGCAGCGATGTGTAGGACGTGCTCCTCAGCTCCTGCTGAAGGAAGCACAGGATACTGGGTTCAGTGTTGGTCTGTGGGTTACAGATCTCCCATGAGATAGTCCTGGGGTTTGTTTTTAGTCTGAAGTTTACTGTAGGGCCTAGAGTTTGTGCTTTACGTCCATGTGTTTGTTGAGTGTGTTTGTAAGAGTCTGGGGTAATAGGTACAGTAGCGGTTAAGCTTTCTCTTCCGCTGGATTCCCTCTGTTATTGTGCACAGGGTTAGTAGGTAGCCATCTCAGAGGATGTACGGATTAATTTCTAATAGGTAATATCCATAAAGCTCTTGAAACACAGAAAGCCCTCTAAGCACTCACTGTTCCTGTTACAGTACTGAAGATGCCCAGCGGATTTGCTTTGCCAGAAGTTCCCTAGTTAGAAATCTCCTGTTTTTCACGGTGTGGCTTTGCAGAGTCTGGCCTGGTTGATGCACCCTTGGAGACGCCAGCTCTGTGCAGCCAGAAGCATTAATCTGAGCCCCAGCTGGATTTAGTTCACAGCAAGCAAGGGCTCACATTTCGGGCTTGTGCTGCAGCAACCTGTGCCATTTCCTCAGCGTGAGGCAGGAGGAGGCTGATGGGAGAAGGAAGCACGTTCTCCTTCTTTCCTTCTCCCAGTCTTGCTCTCTGGCGACCCAAGGAAGAAGGTTGGACAGTTGTGCTCCACAGATATCTCTGGATTTCAAACGATGCTGCAGGTTTCCTTGCAGATTACACCAAATTCTTTGCTAAAGTCAGTCAGCAATTATGGATTATGATTCTAAATCTCGGGTGGGCTTCCTTCACTGAGTCAGGTGTAAGTGGCAAATTTGCATTACTCAGTCTCACCATAAACCTGAAAATATGGAGATATTTCATATAAAATATACTTATTTCACAAGTTTGTGTCACTTTCATGGTGTCTGAAGAAATTCAGTTGGAACTCATTGGCCTCAACTGTTAGAGCTGTTCAGTGACGCTGTGGTTTTGAAGACATGGGCTTATTCAGTCGTGAATCGCGGCATCTGTTGGCAGAACCATAGAATGTTGGAAGGGGGACCTTAAAGATCATCTGGTTCTTTGGAAGCAGGTACTTCCTCCTGGAAAGGAGATGCTGCACACCAGGTGGCATTCGCTGGTTGCATGGAGTAAATCAGTAAGACCGCTACCCACGGTGGTGGATTTATTTGAAGACTGAATGTGCTGAGATTTTCCTATTATATGTGCCTTTTTCAATGGTAAAACAAAGACAGATGTCTCTGAGGTTACTTCTACCTGTCCAGTGACACGAGTCTGTCTGCTTGGTTGCAGTTCCTACTTCTCCTCCCAAAGACGTGACTGTGGTGAGCAAAGAGGGAAAACCTCGGACAATAATTGTCAACTGGCAGCCTCCATCAGAAGCCAACGGCAAGATCACAGGTGCAGTTTGCATGAGCAATAAAGTCAATACAAGATGCTGGTTAACAGCAGAATATAATGTGCATAACTGTGTGAGCATGTTCTGTAGAGCGAACCAAGAGGTGTTTATCTTCTTGTCAATCTCTTTAGTTGTTCAATCATTTACTTTTGTATCCAGTCAAAATATATCAAGATGGAAAGTAACTGCAGTGTGAAATTGGAGTTAACCTGATAGAGGATTGGGAATTTAAATAGCTTAGCAACCTTTGTCTTCATCAGCTTGTGCTCCTCTAACCACATGCCTCCAGAAAGCCATCTGTAATGTCTCTGGCACCTCAGGATTTTATTTAGGAGAATCCATCCCAGTGCTTATTGTTGTCTTTGTGGCATCTTTGTGGCATGGAACAGACTTAAAGTCAGTTTATTAGTCCCTTGACAAAACCATTCGGAGTAAACTGTCATTTGCCTCTGTAACTGCATCACCTCCACGTAGAATAAATCATTTTACAGAGAGCATTAGTTTCCTTTTGGTAGTTTCTGTCTGGAATCCCATTTCTAAAGGCTTCCTGAAACAGCTCGCTTCCATTTTCTGTTTGTTTTTACCCCAGACTTTATGCTTGAAGGAGCTTTTAGTGGCGCAGAGTTTGCAGTATGGGGTTTTGCTTTTGTTCTCAGAATCAACCCTTTGGAAGCTGTCACCACCTGAGATCTGATTAGATTCTAGACAGGACACTAAAACTTGGATCTCTCTTACAAGGCAGAGAACACTGGAGACTTAACCCTTGGTTACAAAGCCACTTCTGTGTTATTATCAGCAAGATGCTTTTCTCTGTATAGGAAAGAAGGTTTGACTGAAGAAACAAGAGCCTTTCTCATAACTACGGGTTAAAGGACGTGGCTGCTAGTGGCCAGGAGGGGTGGGAAACAGTAGGCACAAATAGCCCCAGCCTGTATGTGTTCCTGAAAAGATAAGCCTGTCATTGTGTGTACAAAGAGAGCAGACACATACTCAGTTTTCCAGGTAAAACATCTCCTTGCAAATTCTCTTCTGTGAAAGAGAACCTCACATTTATTCATGGAGTGGTTATTAGTTTTTGCATAAGTAGCAGTTAACAGCTAAAAAATGCATCAAATCATTCTGTGGTAAGTCTGACTCTCCCAAACAGGAGATTCAGTTTACCAGGAACAACGTTTGGCAGGGATGTGTGGGCTGTGTGCCCTCTGGTGGGAGGAGCCCCTGCAGTGAGAGAGGCAGCTCCTCATGTCAGAAATCACACAATCCCAGCCTGGTTTGGGTGGAAAGGACCTTCAAGCTCCTCCAGTTCCAACCCCTGCCCCGGGCAGGGACACCTTCCACTGGAGCAGGGTGCTCCAAGCCCCTGTGTCCAACCTGGCCTTGAGCACT
>JANRGW010044453.1:9580-19680 GCA_024733675.1 Psilopsiagon aymara
CAGCCCACAAGTCAAAACCACAGCACTGCACCAGCTACCAAGAAGGGGAAAAATGACTGCTACTGCTGAACCCATGACAATTATATATTATTTCAGATATAAAAAATCATCTACTACATTACACTATACTTCAGGGAAAAAATTACATACCAGAAAATTAGCAAAAAAAAAAAAAAAACAAAAAAAAACCAACAAAACCCAAAAAAAAGCTAATGTGACCTGCAAATAAAATTTATTTATTTTTACTATTCTCATTATTATTCATCTTAATATCTCAGCTGAAGACAAATAGCACATTGCAGGAAAGAGCTGAGGTAACTGGCTCTTGCAGGTTTTACACCTTCCTTTTGACCTATTAATTTGTAGGCTGTTTACCCTACTGCCATCCATGTAAGTTTAGTGCGAGGTGTCCCTGCCAATGGCAGGGGGGTCGGAACTAGGTGATCTTAAGATCCTTTCCAACCTAAACTATTCTATGGCTTTCAAATGGACTAAATAATTTGTTTTAACCGTCTTATCTACTTACTGACAGAGAGATACTGACTTATGTGGCTTTTAGACGTGGAAAAATGCCCAGTTATTTTGAAGGCCACCATGTTTGTGAACACAATTAACAGACAACTGGCCATCAGAACTCTTGCTGAGATGTTGTACTAATATGGGTATAGCAATGGTGGAATTATTTTAACTAATGGTTAATGTAGAAAGTCCTTTTAAAAACAAAATACGCAAAAGGAAAGCAAAAACTACCAGGAAAAATTTATGTTGATTCATAGTCTTTACAGAAAATGAGGCAAATATTTAAATCAAAGCCTAAACAGAAGTCTATATTCGCTTCACCAAAAGATTATCATTAAATGACCTTTCCAATTTAAGTGAGTTCTGTGTATTGACACTGTGAAATTCCACATAACACATTTGCCATGATTCAGTGTCCGTCCAAGCAGTAAGTACAGGGCATGTATAGGATAGCTACACATTCAGGGGACAGTAAATACTGAGACATTTACTTCCATGAAAGTCTCAGTAAAGTATTTAAAGTTGAGATTGACTGTCAACATGCAAATAGACTGCCTCCAGATTTACAATCACACATCCAAATGAAGGCATTTGCATCTGAAATAATGTAAATTATTTGTTTTGCACTGAAAATTTGATAGACAGTATGAAGAAAAATAATAAGAGAGAAGGGAACCCCAGGATTCCCCTGCTGTGATTTCATTTGCCACGTCACAATATTTGATGCTTTACTTGAAGGCTGTCTAACAAATACTAGCACTATGGCTTACTATAAGAGTGTTCCTAAACTTGTCCTCATGACCATCGGAACTCCAAGCAGTAAAACATTGAAGTTACACAGGCTCTTCAACCTATGAGATGCATAGGTTTATGTACACAGAGCCAACATAAACTCTGCATACGAATTCTATTACATCAAATCCCTATTTTGAAGAGTTAAGAGACTTCAAAAGTGCCAAGTCCTTCACTGAGTTAGGATGAATTTAACTCAGAATAAAAGTATATTGACAAAATGGGATTATTCAAGAGTTCTGGATATCTCTAAGGATATAGCCCCATGCCTTTTGCTAAAATCAGATGTATTGATTTTGGTTTTTTCTCAGGATAATTGTGTCAATGCAAACATATTAGTGATTACATAAGATACTGTTAAATTGGTCACATAGGTCCAAATAGAAAGAAGAAAGTTATTGGCTGAGGAAGAATAAATGTTTAAAATTATGCATATGTTAATAAATGAATCATACATATCTTCAATTAACTTAATTTTGGCAGAAGTATAATGTTATCTTAAGGCTAAAAATTGAAGACATCTTGAAATTCTCTTTGTTAGTGTTACTAGTGAAAGTGAAAAGATTAATTTTCCATAGCAGAGAAAAAAGTAGAAAAGATAGATATAAAAGTAGTTTTGAGTGCGTTAAAGACTTTCAGCTGTTATTTTCTCAAATAGTTTAAAGCAGTAATTGCTGTCTTTGATTTTAAAAAAAATCAAATCATAACCATTCACCATTAAATTAGATTTTGTAAATTAAATAAATTATTCAAAGTGCATGGGCTATTTCATGTGGCCATGCACAGTCCTAGCATGTACTTGCATTTCTCACAGATTCGCAACATGTCAACATACACTAAATGTAGCAGGATTCTATTTACACTTTCTAGTTTCATCTCATTTGCTTAATATTTGTTGAGGTTTCATTTTTACATCATGATCTTGCCACAGTGAGTGTTGTATTTTTAGTCTGGAGAAGCAGTGGCCCAATCCGTCTGCATGCTGTCATTCCATTATAACAAAATCCTTAAACACATGCATAGCCTTCATGCAATTCAGATAGTCTGCATAAAGGCCAAGTTGAAGATTTTTCTTGATTTGGGGTTTAACTGTGCAGCTGAATTAAAAATGAAGCCTCTCATTATAAATATTGTTTCCCAATCAAGAACTGGCAATTGCAAAGGTTTTATATTTCGTGTCTATTTCCATTTTATCTCTAGTGAATGCCAAGGCCAGTGATGCCTTGAAACACCAGCAGCATTTAAATTCAAGGTTTGCTGTTAACTTGCCGCAGCAATCTGCCTACTGTTGATTATTTACAGATCTGTGTATAAGCAACAGTAGTATAAAAACAAGGCAAACTTACAGTCAACCATAACAATGTGTCTTAAAAAAACCAAACAGGCTGCCCAAGTCTTGTCGGATTCACCTGTTCCAGGAAAATTTGACCATCCAAGCCAATTCGGCCAAAGCAATCTAGCTTTGGACAATCAAGCCACACACATACAGGGTAAACCTGCGTGCTGCCATGGCTGAAAGTGCTTTGAGTACCCACATTAACTTGTTGAAAGCAAGTCTGGCAATCTTGCCCTAACAAGCTATTTCCCTGTGTAGCTTTGAAGCAAAGCCATTGCCAACCTGAAATTCATGTCACTCTGCACCACAAAGATGGACCCTTCTTTTTGTTTCCTTTTACCCCGACCTAATTCAAGACACACTGTGAGTAAGTCCTAGTAAACTCAGTGTGACCTAAGAATGTGATTGTTGATGAATTTGAGTCATATTTATGCATACCAATGCAAAGGCTGACAAACATTGGATAAACAAGTGGTGTGGAAAAAACACACCAGCATAAAATTGTGAACAAATAATACAGCAAAGCACATATGGATTCTGTGATGAGAAAATAAAGGAGGTTAGGGCTTTTATTTAGCCTTTCTCTCATGAGAAAACAACTAAGGTCTATTCTCCACTTCATAACTGTAGGAAACTCTTCCCATCTGTCAACACAAATTCATTTAATACGCAGTTTAAAAGGTGCCCAAATGACAACATATATATATATACCTAAATCTTGTACAGATTTATATGTATACATATTATATGTCTTCATATATATATCTTCATATATATATATAAATCTTGTAAGCCATATTTCCTTAGAAATACCATGCTAAAAATTGAAAAGGTAATTATAGAAGAGTGAGATATTCAATAATCTAAGCCAAGCAGAATTTCTGCTTTGAACAGCATCAAATATCCCATTTCAGAGCCATTCCTGCTCTGAATGAATTGAGTAGCAACATTTTCAGTACTTCAAATTTGTGTTATAATTTCATTGATGACAGAATACATAAACTCGTGTAGTTTAGGAACTGGCTTCACAACCTGATTTGTTCCAGTATCTAAAGAGCAGAATGTGTGTCTGACACAACTGAAACTATGTTTTTTGTGATGACTTAGCTGTTTCTAATCCACTTAAATAGAGATATTAATTCTGATTTACTTACATTATTAGGGTATTGTACTCAGCTGATGCTAATGTGCCTCAGAAAATAAAGGAGAACAAAGAATTGTTATTTAATTTTCATTATGAAACCTTGAAGCCGTTCCCCAGTTGCGCATGAAAGAGTTAAAGGCAAAACTCCACACTCAGACTGTTCTTTCTGTTCTCCTATTTGTCCATAAAGATAGCTTTAATTAGTACTTGCCTGGAAACAATTTTTGTATATATTAACTAAAAAGTGTAATCAGTATGAAGAGAAGCTGATGAATAGTTATTAAAATAGCATCCAAACATCAAAGTCATTTTCATAAGAAAAATATTTTTAATCTTAAAATGAGATAGTACAGAAGTGTTGCCGTGTTGCTAGGAAGGGCTCTATCTGTGTGTCACATTAACATGGCAACAGCAGGGGTCACTTCATATACAAGATGCATCTTCAAGATGCATATAGGGCAATCAGAGATAAGCTTTATGTCTTAGATGAAATTTCTTTCCATTTTACATTTGTGGAGTATTTCAACCATATTCACGCCATTTCCCTGAGCAAAGAAAAAAACCTGACCAAGTAGTTACATTTGCTCAATACTTCAGCTACATTGCCAGATTTCAAAATCTTATCATAATTTTTATGATAGTGGGCAACCTGCTCGTACAATTAAATGATCAAATGAGAATCTACTTTATTTTTTTTAGAACATTTCATTCCTTTGTTTGGGAACACATTTGAATACATGAAGTTGTATTACAGAAAGAAAAAATGTAAAAATAAGAGTGTGTACATGTAAAGAAAACCTTAAATGTATACAGGAATTGGAGAAAGGAAGAGTGCTAGTTAGGAGGACTGGTAAAACTGCATATGTGAACAGACACTAATCTTACAGTATTAAAGCATCCCTTAAGGCAATATCTAAGCCTTCAGCCATTTAATCTTCCTCACAAAACCCCTTTTTTAGTAAGTGGGAAGGTGTAGCAGATGACAAGAAGTGCTGAGGAACAGGGAAGTGAACTAAGATGACCATGGGAGGAGAGCAAAGGAGTTGAGCAGGAGGGAAATGGAAAGAAGTGACAGCACAGAAAGGAGGAATGTAATAGGCTAGAAGGAGACAAAGAAAAATGTGTGCCCATGAATTAAAGGAATGAGAAAAGTAAAGTGGGAGCAACAGGAAGTGTATGGAGCATCAAAAAACACTGATCAGACCAGTTCATGAAAGGGTCTATGGCAAAAAGTTTGGACTGCAAATCTGAGACTTGATGCTAATAATCATAAGCAGTTGACAAGTGCCAGAGTGCCAGAGCAAGCCCCCTGACCCTCTCTGTAAGATAAAGAGCAAAAATTTAAAGAGCTAACACCTTTTATCTCAGCTCATAAAATATTAAATATACAATACCCACTGAAAATCCTGTATGAGCTACTAGCACCTTCTTTGGGAGATGAGGAGTGGAAGTTGCAGGCAAGTGAAACAGGGCCTAGAATATCAAGATAAAATTGAATTATATCCTTTCTTTCTTCTGCACAATGGGAATTCAGTACAAACTTACATGGCCTTGAAGATTAAGTGAAGAGAGACACTCATTAATGATTTTTGGTTTCCTGCTAGAAATCTGGCACTCATGAATGGAGAAGGAATACATAAGTCCTAAGGGGGCAGAGCCATCTGCCTCTTCCATGCAAGGTCTGCCTTCATTAATGGTTCAAACTGTGCCTTGAGAAGATGGGAGGGGATCAAAATGAGCTACCATCAGCTACCTACTGCTTTTCACAAGGGGAAGTCTTTCAGGGAGATAGAATGAGATGTGTCACTCTTTCTGGTCTGATAGCTGCATCATTATGTTAGTGCAGGACTGTTCTTGAGCTAGCAGCTTGCAGAGAGGACATATGATTAATTCTTATCTCAGGTTCAAAGTTAAGCAGTGCATTTATATTCACAAGATGCTAAAAACCAAGCTAGTAAGATCTGCTGCAGTATGCAACCAGCCTGGGCACTTACAGACCATGCTCTCCAGTGCTTATGGGAGTGTCTGTGTCATCCAAAAGTTGCAGACTGTAAGGAGAATTAAATTCTTAAAGTCCCATATAAGACTGGACTTATTTTGATCAGCCTCCTTAAATTAATCACACTTCCATTTACTCAAAGCTCTTAACTGTTCCACCATTTTAAGTTGCTGCTGATTATGAAGGAAGCCCAAGGACACCTTAAGCTGGTGATGTTTGACACCCTGACTGACAGCACCTAAGTGTGAGCAGCGCTTGGCGAAGGTAGGGTGATCACTCAGAGCTCAAACAAATGAAATCTAACATACCATTTCTATATCTGAAAGCCTTTATTCAGTTCCTTTTTGTCTAAAGAACTCTGTTAATCATATAAATAAATATTTTAAATGAGATTTCCTCCTGATGATCAGTAGGCATATCTGGCAGGGAGAAACCATACTCAGTCTTAGACATTTATTTTTCTGAAACGCCTAATTTGTGCTATAACCTGACTGTGAAATTGTTTTCAGTTATTTGTCTGGAGAGAAGCAGAATGATAGACAAAATTTTCTCTGGACACAGTGTTGTATATTCGAACACATGAAAAATGCAGTTTGCTTTTGAAACAGCTGATAAAAGGGACTGCAATGCAAGGTGTATTAAGCATCATGAACCAATTGGATGATGCAACATAATGATTTGTGCACTAGTTGCTCTTTTGGAATAGTAATTTTGAATTGATCTCATACTTTTATTTGAATATAGACATCGAGAACTAGTAAAAACTGGAAAGGATTATAAGAAAGCATGTGAATGTGGTGATTCTTCCAAGTTCCATACTAAACAAATTATACAGTCCCTTACACTGCTCTGTAGGTTCTCACCAGTGTAATCTGAATTAATTTTACAGCCATGTTTCAGGGGTGACAAGCAAAAATTAAAATAACATAGCTGCTTGTTTCAGAATTTAAATAACCTGGAACCTTAATCCAAAATGCAGAACATCTCTGTGCTTGGGAGTAACTTGGGTTTTCCCAGAACAGATCCATCCCTACTTAGCCCTTCAGATCAGACAAGCACTAGCTTTACACATAAATATAAAATAATTTTAAGCTTTCTGAGCAGATGAACAGTGAGCGGCTAAAAACACTTCCTAATTATAGTTCATTTGGCTTGGTGGGGAATCTAGAAATAAGAATCAATGCATGCCACAGATTGTAATTTGTGTTGTCCTAAACTGACTTTGTCAAAACCAGCAAGTTGCTTGCATCAATAGCTTTTAGCACTGCCAATGCTGCACATATCTTACAGCTTTTGGGAATGTTTCCTACCCTCACCTTGAGGCACAAGCTGCGCTCTCATCCCAGCTGAAGAAACATCGTGGTTCATTAAAATGCTGCATATGGTCTTCACAAACATAAGAAAAGTGTTTCCTAGCTTTAATGCTGGGGAAATGCCTCAGCTACCTTGCACACAGATTTCTTCATAGAAGCACAAAATGGGTTGACTTGGAACAGGCCTTAAAGATCATCTAGTTCCAACCGCCCTGCCACAGGTAGGGACGCCTTCCACTAGACCAGGATGCTCAGAGCCCCATACAGCCTGGCCTTGAACACTTCCAGGAATGCAGCAGCCACAGCTTCTCTGGGCAACCTGTGCCAGTCTTGCACAGCTTCTTCATTGAGAGTCAAATAAAACTGAGGCTGAACTTGGAATTTTTATTTAATCTTTTGCAGCTTTGTCCATTCTGTGAGCACTGAAGCATGTATGCAGATCCATTTAGAGGGGTAAGATTTCCATTAGTTTTGACTATTGCTTTCTGATTCACCATTGTTCAGAGGTTGAGTGACACTTCACCGGGATCCTGAGAGACATATAGCCATCATCAACTACACTGCACTAGCCAGCTGCAGCCTTTCCAATGCTGCTACTTACTCAGCTTTTCCCTATAATACTACCATACTTTACAGTCTTTCCAACCTGGCTACTTAATTTTCCTCTATAATACTATCATGTTTCACAGTCTTTCCAAGATCTGTACAACTCTTTCCCAATTCTTTCCCCACAAACCAAACCTTTGGATACACCAAAGGCTCTTGTTCTTTCTAATCCTCAAATAGCTAATCTTATTAGCAATGATTCTGCTTTAGTTTGATGCGAACTCTGCTGCCCTGGGGAGTGGTATCTGTACACAAGGTAATATTTTTGGAAGGGTACCCGGGATACATGCACATTTCATTTTCTGTTTAGATTATAAGGGGAACTTCCTTTGCAGAGTTTTTCCTCTTTTTTTGAAGTAAGAAAACAGTTGAACCTGTTCTGCTGCCAGCTTCTTCATACCAGCTCTGAAAGATGCAGCTCGTCGTATAAGAAACCATTCAAATTGGACGCAATTTAATTACCCAGGCTTTTCAACTGTTGAACATAATCATTACATTCATTCCAGAGGCAAAGAAATGTTTTCTTTTCTAAAGTGAACTGCTGCAAAATGCTACAAAACATACATGTAAATTGGTCTGTTTAGACTTGATCTATTCTAGATGGTTCTGCTTGCTCCTCATCAACTGACAGATTTTGCTAATACAAAAAATGCACAGAATTCTGTGTTCCTGTTTCCCCTTTTCATTAATGGATATAGCAAGGGAACCCCAAATCTTCCAATGAGATGGAAAGAGGTCGTCTCATTTAAGAGACAGAATGCAAAGTAACTCCTTAATCAACACCATTACCCTCCCCCCCCAAAAAAAAGAAAAAAAACAAAAAACCCCACCAAAAATCAACCACCCACCCAAAAACCCAAAAGCAAACAAAAAACCACAAAACAAAAAAACCCACACCACTAAGTTGATCAATAAAAGTCAAAAGCACCTTTAGGGGGGCAGTTTACAGATAAGTCAGGAATCTAAAATATAGATTTTACTGTCTTTCCCTAAATTTACCATTTGGGCTCAGCATACACACAGCAGGTCCCTGGAAAAGGTAGTTATTTCCTGAAATTTTCTTTGCAACACATTAGTAGGGTGTTGGACTTTTTGAAGACAGAACCATGCTATATTGTTTGATATAATTAACATGTTCTAACAATATTTTGAATTTTTATCCTTTCTGGATTTAGCCAGAGCCATCTTAGTAAAATTTAATTTAACCCTGTTTTCACCAACACATATTCACATGAAGGAGCATTTTGTTAGATGTGGGGGGAAAAATCCCAACATGTTTTTTTAGCTATGAAGCCTTTGAGGTCAATGCCATTGAACTTGCTTGCTCCCAGATCCAGTCCAACCTGGGCAGTTGAATGATATGATCAAATTTTGTGCAGCTAACAGATCATAGAATCATAGAATAGTTAGGGTTGGAAAGGACATTAAGATCATCCAGTTCCATCTCCCCTGCCATGGCAGGGACACCTCCCACTCACTAAACCATGCCACCTAAGGCTCATGATTACAACAGTGAAAACAAGGTCTATGTCTTCATTTTGCTTCTTTGTTCCTCATTATCTAACTGACATATTCTCCAGAAGTGTTAGGTTGAACAGAAACACGGCCATCAACAGGAAACTATGCAAAAAGAACATAAATAGGCCTTCTATAACAGGCACTCATGTGTTAGGAAAAGCCCATCTCACTATCATCTACAGCAATTTCTTTAAATCTTCCTCTGCTTTTCAGACATAACAGGCTATGATCTGTTGGGAACCCAAGAATTCCGAGTTACAATCCTGCCCAGTCTTCCTCCCTGGCAATGCCATCTGCTGCTGCCCTGGGTCATCTAATCCCTCTTCTCTATGTGAATTGTACATAATTTTAGTTACCTTTTGTGTTTTAATAGGATGTTGGGGGCTTGATTAGGATAATATTTTTACAGCAGCATGAATGGGAATGCTAGCTGAGATCATTCCTGGGTTTTTTTTTTTTTTTTTTTTTGGTAATTCAGTTGTGCATTATTTCCCTAAATTTATTTGCTTTCTTTCTAAAATTAGGTCTGTTCTTACAATTTTTACTACTCCCTCATGCTGAATGACAGGTTCCTTCATGCTTGCGGCTACTAATGTTTCATTCACATTTATTTCTCCACCACCCAGCATACATTCCTGAATGTTATACTACAAAAACTAAGTTACACATCACATTCTTCTTCCATCAAGTTCATATTGACAGCAACACTGTACTATATGCACCAGAAGGAAGCCACAGAAATTCCTTTTCTCTCAGCACTCCAACAACTCCTCTTGCCTTTCTAGGTATTATAGAAACATAGAATCATAGAATAGTTAGGGTTGGAAAGGACCTTAAGATCATCTAGTTCCAACACCCCTGCCATGGGCAGGG
>JANRGW010044456.1:0-14629 GCA_024733675.1 Psilopsiagon aymara
CCAGGAGCAGAGGGAAGCAAAAGGGGGAAGTGAGTGAACAAACTGCGTGGCTGATTTATGGCTTAAACCACGACATTATTAAAATGAATCTTTGATCCAAATAAGAATAAACCACAAGATTTACTTAAAGTGCAACACGAGACAAACTTAGAGATAATAAAAGATGTACTTAAGCACCCAAAGGAATGAAAAATTGTAAGCATTTTTTCTTAAAAAGACAGCTTTTGTATTTCTTCTTCCCTAAAAGCTGGAGGTTACCTTAATCTGCCTACTTTCTTCCTCCATAAATTTCAAACAGCAGCAAAGAAAAGGTGGCCCTTGGCTTTGACTACTTACCTAGCAAAGTGTACTGAAGCGCAGGGAAAATATATTCAAGACTGTTTTCATTTTAAATGTACTCTCTTAGACTAAGCTTCTTTGAATATCTTTTCAAAGGACACTCTTCCAGAGATCTTATCTTCAGGATAGGTCCTGAAGGGTGACCCAGAGACCTGTGAAGGTTGGGATGTCACAGTTTTCTATCAACCAGCAAAGTAATCAGTGAAATACAAAGATTAGAGGTAGTGACAAGAAAAGAACTTGTGAGGAAGTTTAACTGTATGGTAAGGAAAAAGATGATGTGATGATGCAATCAACACAAGTAAAAAGTATCCTAAAATCTGACTAGAAGTACAATTAAGATAGAGATTCTTGACATTAATTAAAAGCTGTAACTCTGTAGTGACAGGCTTTATAAAGGCTTTTGTAAAATTTAGTTCTAATAAATGAAGGCTTGTCTAGGTTTAACTAGAAATACTTCCCTCATGCAATACATTTGATTCACTTACCTCAGGCAGGAGGTGGGGCACTGAGGTGGGTGACCAGATCTCTGAAGGTTAGTGACATGCTTTGGAGGATTAGTCAGACGCAGATCCTATTGGCTTATCTTTTGTTCCCAGTGCTTGTTTTCAAACGCTGACCTTTCACACATGCACAGGTGCAGATGTGCAGACCTCATGAACATCGTGAGTGTCTCTTGCTGTATGTATTTATGTGTGTGTGTATATATATACATACATATGCATATGTACATTTTATACATAGACATAAATATGCATATGTTTACTACTTGTCTTACAGAAAAAGAAACACTTGACAAAACAAGCTGAAAAGCAAATTTTACATATCTGTTTCAAAGTTCAGACCTACCTTTAAGGTGAAGTGGTCTGTTAGATTCACTTTCATTTTTGATAGTATTTTAAAGATGAAATGGATTCCTGCTAAAGAAAAGAAAGTTAAGACTCCACTTCTTTCTGTTACTGTCTTCCTCTTCCCACATTCTTTTATTTTGAAAACTGACAATTCTAAAATGTAGCTGAATGCAACTCATGATGATAAGGCTGTAGATCCAAACACTGAAAAATTTTTGCTGTAGTAAGATCTGGAGGTTGCTTTTTGTCCTCAGAAAAACAGTAAATCTGTTTATGCCTCCAACTGCTTTCCGGTTGTCAGCTCACTCAGCAGCTTGCTCTTAGTTTCTGTGTGACTGCAATGCTAAATTTCAACAGTCAGATACTTTACTCACAGGTTGCATCAAAAAAGTGAATGATGATGTATTTAGCTTACTGACATAGTGAAAGGATGACCCTGTTTCCATTATTTTGTGCCAGAAAAGGGTAATGTTGAGGTAGGGAGCTCCAGAAACACTGGTGTGCCTGTGTGAGCACTGGGCTGGGAAACACTAGAGTCAGATTTGTGGGAGGACTTAGGGCAGGTAAACCTTTCCTCGAGTGGCCTTCCCACTTCCCTGGAAATTTGATGACAGTCCTTTCACTCACTTGATAGAGGCTGTGATCTTGAGTGGCATGGGACCTCCCTGCAGTGCACCAGACTTGGAGGGGAAGGTCCTTCTTCATGTACTGCCTGCTTCCTTGCCACTCCCTATACAAAACTGAAGGACTCTCCTGACTTGTTAACATGTTTGGCTCTTCCACTTTGCAATGAAGTCGAAGAGGCATGGCCTTCTGCCCTTTGTGCTCCAGCCAGTGTGTTGTATATGGCTGGAGCTGCAGGATGTGCTTTTCCACCATGTCTGATGGCAAATGTTGGGCAATTCAAGAAATTTTTCTCCTCCTGAACCCTGTCTGACTCTCATTTTAAACTGCTGAACCCTGCATATGGCAGAACAAGCAATGAAGAGAACCCAAGGGTAAGGAGGCAGCCATGCAGATTTCAGTACAGTACTTGCAACTAAGTGGTGTTATGTAGGTAATTAAAAAATCCTCTGGGTTGGATGGAAGAACAAGGGGCTGACTACAGCTGCAGATCATCTCTCTGCTTGCAGATTGACAGATGCTTCCCTTGTATGGTAGAACTGTCTTTACAGACTGCTGATGACGCTCCCTGGACTGCAGTGTGAGAAGTATTGTTCTAGCCTGTCAGTCAGTAGTGCTTATTGCAGTACTGTTTTTCTCTTGTGCCTGAAAAACAGTTGGCATATGAGAGCTCTGCATATTAAATCCTGGTTCCTAATATCAGCCTATAAAACTAAAGCTATTTTTATTTAGTTTTCATTAAAAGTATTTTTGCAGTACTTTAAATATTCTGTTATTTTTAAATACTTGCATGATAGTTACATTACAAAAAATAATTGATTTTTACGTTTCTAAAGCAAAACCTGAAAGATATTAGTCCAATACTATCTCTAACAGTATAAAAAGTTTCAACTGTCTACCTCCCTAGAAGTATTCAAAGCCAGGTTAGATAGCAGATGTAGAACTGCCAAACAAGTTTCTTGTTTCCATTGTAAAGGTCTAGAGTGAAGTGCTAAAGCAATCTATAAAGTAATACATTATAGATTTCATAAAGTACATTATAAATTTCAGGTTTTACCCCCTAACAGATTTCAAACTAAAGTGCTAAGCAGAAACAGTGCTGCTGCCATTATTGTGCCTGAAGACAGCTAACAGGAAAAGTGACGAGAAAGTGAATACCATAGGCTTTTGTCTACTCCATATTAAGAATCTGAAACCCTTTCCATGTGCAGCTTTTCCGTCAAAACCATACAGGTGCTGAAAATAGGTAGCATGCTCTTTTCTCTTATATGATAGACTTGTATTACAGAAATCAAAAAATAGGTTGTTTCTCAGCTAAAAGACTTAAAGCCTCTTTAGAGAGAGTGCCATAGCTGTGCATGCCATTCACTTGTTGAAGATTTCTAACAATATTGAAGGGGTACTTTTTGTGAAAGGAAGATCTGGCTTTTGGTGCATGATGGAACTTAGGTGTTTGTATCCTGTCACAGTTTCACAATCAGTTTTCTAGTGCAATGAATGCAGAGACTGGAGCAGCACATCTCAGTTATGAATATGAAGCATTCTTATGTGTGAAATAAATTCACAGCTGCCCACACCTGTGAAAAGTGTTTCTAGGAAGACCTATGAATTTTATACATACACTGTGAAGATTTCAAAGTTGAAAAGTGAGGCTACGTTAGAGTTATGAGAAGTCTGCAGCTGTGCTTTGAGCTAGCCACTGTGTGTATCCACAGTACAAGAACAGGTATATATTTGTGGATAAAATTTTACTTATTAACTTACATACACATGTGTATCTACTTCACAAGACATGAGAATTAGCACATAAATCTGTCACCAACATCAGTTCTTGGCTTTGGACCACAGGTAATTTATTGTAGTGACAGTATCCACACCAACAAAACTCCACTGGATAAAGAGGTTACCATGGTAACACAATAGTAGTAATAATGAAACCAACAGCAACAATGACGCAGCAACAGTAAAAACAACAGCAATAATAATAACAATAGTGTTACTTCCTTAGTGGAAGCTTAAATACTCTCTATATTCAACTTGCATAAAAATAGCTAATAAAATTCAAGATCCCTGACTCTGTTGCAGTCTGCCTTGCTAATGCTTTTACACTATGTGCGTAAAGTAGGTATTGTAATATTTGTTGCTTATTAGGTCCTATTAGGAATTTGCATTTTTCAAGCGCAAACTTCAAAGCATTGTCTGATAATGATGTCCATGGTGTACATAAGTTACTCATCATTTCTGAACATCAGCCTCTCTGACAAATGGTTAGGTTAACTGTCTAAAATAATAGAAGTATCTTGGTTTGCACAATAAGGTTTTCCTTTTCCTTTGAGTGTTGAATGATATGGTAGGTATATCCTTCTCTAATTTTTTAAAGACATATTCAGTTCAGAAGGCAAGACAAAATATTTTAACGCTGAAACCAAAAACCTGCATTTTTCCTGGGGTGCTGGTCATGATGGTAAGCGATATAACAGAAAATGAGCAATGGGACAATGCAGCAAAGGATCAGAAGATGATAAATGCAACAGAAGGTAAACAAATGTTGGCAAAATTATACTGCAGGCATTTTTTATTTATTTAGCTGCTTTATTATTAACTGTGTTGGACAATAGGATGGTTGAGCCCTTGCATTAAAACCTGACCTTTAACAAAGTGGCAGAAACCTGATTTTGATACAAATAGCTAAATAAATAAACATTTGAGAAATGTACATGCATTTGTACTCGTTGCTCTCAAGAACAGAGGAATGCAGATTTAGTCACACTGCAATGTGAGATAGGTAGCGTTCCTCCATAATGAGCAAAGGGAAAAAGAGCCTTTGTAGAAGAAACTGTAGACCAATACAGTGGAAGAGTTTTAAGTATCAAAACAAAAAAGACAAAAACCCCAGCCAACTTCCCCCCCCCAAAAAAAAAAAAAACCAAAACAACAAAAAAAAACCACAAAAAAAAGGTAGACCTTGTAGACTTGTTTATTGTAGGTCTACTTAATTGACTAACAGATGTTCAACACTTTTAGCAAGGTGTTGGGAGTGTGGGTATCCGCAATACCTTTTTAGTTCCTGGTACACATTTAGCTGGATGCTTTTACACTGTTATACAGAGAAGAGTGAGTTTTTTAAAAGTATTTAGGTGGCTAGAAATGCACATACCTGTGTAATTGGTATTTTTAGAATTCAGAAGCTCCTCGTACTGAGCTATTACACAAAACATTGCGTACTTACGAAAGTGCCCTTTGTGCTAATTTCTTTGGAGAATTTTAATGGTTAAATGCTCACTTGGGAGACACAGAAACAACATGCAAAAGACAAATTCTCCAACTGGTTTTGGTGGTTGATTATTGCAGAGATGGCTTGTTTTCTGGACACTTTTTCAGAAAAAAGCTTATTGAAATATGTAAGAATTACATTATTTCAAAGTGCTATATTTTAAGGAGTGCCATAATGTGTGTATGTAGATTAAACCTTCAACAATTATACATATTAAAAAAAAATTAATTTGGGTCCTGAAAGGAGCATAATACCAAAAATATCTTAGATTTTAATATAGTGAATAGCATTGTGTTTTCATTTTACATTCTTCCTATGTGGTTCTCCAGAAATTTCTCTTTTACAAATAGTGGATGCTTCTTTTTTTTTTTTTTTTTTGGCTAATGGTTAAATCATACTAACACAAAAATAGCAGAAAGGAAATTGAGTATATTTTATATTTTAAAAATCTGAATAAGTAAAGGATAAGACCCTAAAGATGAGACAAAGAAAGGAAGCTAAACTCTGCTGGTTAGTTGATGTCTGGTAAGAGCTATACTTGTAGGTCACTTGAAGGATGCTAATTACAAAAAATGATCTTGGAAATATTTTCCACAATATACCTATGACTCTAGATACAGTCTTTTTTTATAATGCCAAGCATGCAATTTATCATATTGAAGATTCAAGGTGCGAAGTTAATGCAAGGTCGAGTTCAACTTGGGACTGCTTAGGACACATGTAAGAGCAGTGTTCAAAATAAATTATGATCATTATGTATTTTAGATCTCAAAAATCTCTCAAAGTAGCCACAGTAATTCTCAGTAACAACAGTATTCTCAATTCTCATCAATAGCAAAACTCAGTAACAATAGTAATTCTGCAACCTTTGAAAACAGCTTATTTTGGGTTGCTTGAGTTGCAAAAAAATTCAGCTGAAGAAAACCTGTTTGAAATGCCAGAATCCCTAAACTTCAGAATCCCAGAATTTCAGAATTCTGAAATCAGTATCGGCCCTTCAGGTGTTTTACTTTTGCTTTTCTTAAAGATAGGTATTCCCAGAGTCTGGGGAGCAAAGTGATTTATCTTTTATCTTTTCCATAACAACATCTCAGAAATTTTTCTCAAAACACTCACTAACAGAGATCATGTGTTTATACTTAAGTGTTTTAAAGGTAGCCACAAATTAAAAAAAATCCTACTTCAACAAGAAAAGTGCAGCTTGATCAATAACAATAATTTAGATACCTCATTAAAATTTCAGATTTTGTACAGGATCAGGTGGCTGCAACCTATGGAATAAAATCCCTGATATTAGTGGTGCAACATAGAAGAAGGTAAAAATAGTTTGAGGTACAACAGCACTCTAAGTTTTCTGAACTTGAAACATGACCTAATTAAGATTTCATTTTCTAAAACCATAGTATGATGTAGCAGTAATGAAGATTTTGCTACTACAAGTGTAGAAGAATATATTTGATAGCATAATTACATGAAAAGAGTCTAAAATAAGACTAAATAAAAAATGTTTTATCTCCAAAAGGATTTTACAATCTCTACGTATTTTTTTAAATTATTTGCCTTTTTTTTTTTTTTGTTTTTTAACTTTTTCTTTTAGCTGATGATTCTAATTCTTTGAGGCTATCACAGAGGAGGTTTATTGACACAGAGCTAAAATGAGATGTTTAGGCAAATGTAGTCTACCCCAAGATGGTTTGTACATCAGGGCAAATTGACATATGCAAAATTTTTTGGTCAATCATCAGGTCAAATTTAACAGAATATTTCAGATACTCTATGCTTAGTGTTGGTACAATATATCTGAGGGAAGTCAGGTATTAGAATTTTCTTTGATTTCTCTGGCAGAGCTGTACCCTGAATTTCTGATTATATTGCAAGTCACACGTGTGGATTGTTGCTGACTGTCCGTAATTGAGTTATTCAATATACTCAAATTTAGTTTAGGTGCAGGAAAAATTGTATTCTCCTTATTTCATTCATTCTACAGTGCTAGCATAGAACGGAATGTTTCTTAAATTGTTAGACAACTTTTTGTTTACAATTTACTTATGGCGGACCTTATCTTAGACTTAACCTAAGCTGTAAGGATTGCTCTCATAGGGCTTAAAAAAGTAACCCAAACCCATCAGCAGAACTCTTAACTCTATTAACTTAGTAATTAATTAATTAATCTGTTTTAACTTAAGTCAAAGGATAAGGGTACATGTGCATAGAGAGGCAGATAGGAGAGGTAGCTGTATGCTGAGCCTGACATACCAAGAGATCATACCACCTATTTGTACCAGCTGAGCATGACACATGATGTACCAGCTGTCTTTTATGTGCATGTGTTTGTAATACAACAGCCATATGGCTTTCAGAGCTGTATGTCATGTTTCTGCTTTTTACTTGTACTTGTGTGATCCAACAGGAGCTGCACACGTACAGAGAAACCTTTCAGTCCCTTTCTTATGAGACACTTAATGAATGCAGGATCTCAGATTTACATGAGCCACATGATAAGAGACATACCTCTCCTTGAGGATTCTTTCAGTCTAACTGGCTTAAGCCAAATATTTTTCCAAACTGCTTTCAGTCACCTTTTATGATGTCCATATTTTCTATGCTTCAGGAACTACACAAACCGTCAACATATAGAGTATCAACTGCATTCCTTCATAGACAAGAAACTATAGGATTGAAAACATGGTATTTGAAAGGGAGATTTTTTAAAAGGATCTTAAATGTTTGGAACCAATCCCTCTTGCTTTCTCAGGTGTAATTTTTTCATAATAAGCCCCTATGCTTAACTCCAAGAATGATTCAAATGTTTTGATATGAAAAGCATTAAAAAATTCTTCTATGGCTCAACAGGTTGACCTGGGGATGTCTCCTCCATGGTGTTTTATGAAGTAATTTGCTATGTGAGAAGTGAGGTGGTAATTTCATTACAAAAGTCTGGAGAATATGTAGGGTTTAATTCATGAAAGTTTTGCATCTTCATTAAAATAATTTTCCTGTTGCATTTGTAAGCTAAAATTCTTCCTCTGAATGTATATGTGTGTGTGTGGGGGGGGTTATGTCACAGTATTTTTTTTATAAGAACTTGTGTGTCACATTGTTTTAATTGTATAAGAAAAGCATGTTAAAAGTACATATTTATCTGTGCGTAGTTTCTAAAGTACATCCCTAAAATTAGGTTTTTTTTTTCCCACCTGCTCTTCAAGTGACTGGAAAAGATCAAGAAGCTATGTGGAGAGCTCATGGAAACGAAGTAAAAATTTCCTGAAAAGGTCAAACACAAATGCCTCTTTTTGTATTTCTAAAATTAGGCAGATATTGTAAAAGAAAAAAAGGAAAAGAAATTGGAGAAAGATTTAGACAGAAGTGACTGACAAAAGTGCAAACGAAAGCTCTCTATTGTCATACCTGTGGATTTAACTTGTTTACTCTCTTTATAGAAGTTATGCAAGATGAGTCACTTTGCAAAATATAGAAAGTAACATTAATTAGAAGTTTAGAAGCCAGAGGCATACAGCATGGGATTCTTAATTATAGTGGCATAAACTGAGCATACCTCTCTTGATTATAATGGCTTTATACCTATCGAACAAAGATCTAAAATAGATCTCAAAATGTAGCATGTTATAAAATATTAGGGAGTTCATGTCATGTTCCTAAATGGCAAGAAGTAATGAGGTTTCACAGGGGGATGGTGTTTGTTTCATGTTGTTAAACTAAATTGGGATCAAAATGTTTTATTGATTTATTAAGGACATGTAATTAACTGTCAATCAGTAAGCTACACATTTGAGATCAGTGTCAGTAATACAATAAATAAATACATAAATCACATTAGGAGCCCTTCAGAAAATGCTGATAAACACCCCCAAATCTCTGAGAACCCTTCTGTAACTATTCCCTAGAAGTGCAAAAGCAAAAGCTCTCTCTAAAGGCATGATGATTGACCTTGCCTCTGTACATGCAAAGAGATTTTACCAGTCAGCCCTATTGCAAACTCTCATAGCTTTGATTCTTCTTGACACAGGATCTTCACCATAGTTCATTTCAAATCACATTAATCCTTTGAGTGACCTTGTTGCTCAATAATGTGTTCTGATATTTCCAGATTTCTAATCAGGGAAAAGAAAGGATTGTAGGGTCTTTCTTTGACATTTTTGAGTCACATTGCTTTACTTCTCTCTCTCTCTCTTTTTTTTTTTTTTTTTTTTTTTTTACCATTAAAAGGAGACTTACTTTGACTTACTTTTCATTTTTTTTTCACTTTTTAAGGTATGAGCAATTTGGTCAGCTACATCCTGCTTTCTCTCAGTGTGCAAAAGAGAGCAAAGCAATTAACCTCTTTTACTACATTATCAGTGTGTTTGCATTATCCTTCCTTGGGTAATAGTCTGTATAAATTAATACTCTAATTAAAATAGTTTAAAGTTGATGAAGTTTTTATGCTTAGAAAATCATAATGCTGAATTTTTTATTTCACTGTTTTACTGTCATAGTGATATATCAATGACAAAAAGTGACTTTGGCTATGAAGTTAATCTAAGTTCTTAAACGAAAAATTCTTGGGTTGTTTATGGTAAGATTCAGATTTGTACAAGAAATATAGCTGAAGAATCACAGATAGTGTAAGAAAACAAACCCATTTAGGTAACAAGTACTTTTACATGACTTGTAAGACTTGTCTGCCTGCATTCTAACGGGATACCATCAGGGTGGAAATGAAAATCGCTGAACACTGAGTCACTGAATTTCTCCCAATGTGTCACAGTTACAAAACCAGCTTCTTCTGTATGAGTCTGATCTACTGTGAAAATGTACAAATTATTGCACTGCTCTAGAAATGCCTCATTTATTGCCTATAGTGAGAAACTCTAATGGATGAATCATGCATTTGACTTTACCACTTTCCCCCTAATCTGATTACAAGTCCCTTTGTGTCATGCTTTCATGTAGTTTAAAAAGGTATAAGATAATGTTCATTTTGAAGTAATTCTAATTCTGCCTGGGTTCCCTCTGTTATGCTAGAAGGAATTCAGGAGGCTGAAAGTATTTTTGTCATATGTGGTTGGAAATCTGACCAGCTGTGAGGGAGCCTGTTTTGGATCAATGGCTCACCACAATGGGGGATGCAGACTGGTCCATGATGCACACCCAGATGGCTGCGCTGAGTACCATAGGATGGGATCATAAATTTGCCATTATTGGCTTTTTTGCAAATGCATTTATTAGGGGCAAGGAACTTGAATGCCGGGGGGAATTTTTCATCTCTGTATCTGTGCATATGACAGGCAGAATACTTGCTGTTACAGCTGCTATTTATTTGGGTTATTCTTACTATTTTAAGAAAGGAATAAAAAAAATAACATCAAAAGTGAGATCATATTTAGTAGATGCAACATTAAAAAAGTTAGAGTATCTATGCAAGATAAATGTATGGAAAATTTAAAATTTCCAAAAGCTTCTTGATCTGTGGTTTTGGGCATTTTAGTCTCTGCACTCCAGGTGACAATGAGTGTTAAAAATTTTTGAGGAAGTGGAAATGCAGAGTTTTCAGCACCTGTCATCAAGTGTTAAATTTTGAGAATGAATGTGTGTGACATAATTACAGCGAAATACATACTGAAAAGCAAAACTTGATTGCTGCCATAGTATATTTGAATATCTGTTACTTGAAGGCTACCTACCATTATGAAATAGGCTGTCTGAAGAGTGTGAAAGAAGTTAGTTAAGCTGTAAAGATAAAATCCTCTTTGGCTCAGATCTTCAGGCATTTGCAAAATTGACTTCCCTGCCATTGTCAGCCTACCCAAGACTTAAGTCTTTGCTGGAGAGTCAAAAGTACTGGGAAACTGATGCAAAAGTCACCATCGTTTTGTTAAGAAGCAAAATAATTTGAAAGAAAGCTTGTCTTTCTGGTGGACAAGTGGAAAAGAACAAGAGTTATAAGCTGACTAGTTGAAGAATTTGAGAATTTGAGAAGAACCCAATGTGTCATTACTTTTGTTTTCTCTATGATCTACATGATCAGGGCACAAATTCAATTGTCAAGCTCTTCTGTGGAATATGAGAGCAAGCAAAAATATTTATTTCCCGTAACTGAAAATTGAACTGTGTCTGAGTTTGCTTAACCGCCAGTAGTCTTTAATGCTGTAAATTCTTTCTTAACAAAGAGAAGAATGGTTTGAATCTGAGAACTTCTTTATTTTCTGTTACACCTGAGGAGTGAATTTTGTGCACGAGCATGAGAAATAATTTATAGTGAAGGTTATGGGAAGCATTAAGCAGATCTGAGTATAAACAGGATAGTGAGAAAATGCCTGATATGCATATGTGCACCTTCAAATAGGGGAAGTATTCCATGCTTTTATTTTTGGATTTTTATGGGAGAATGGGAGGAATTTAAAGAAAGTAAAAAATTAAAAGCCTTGGACTGCTTGGAAAAATGTGGTTTTTATTTTCATCAAATCTGAATTCCATTCCCCTGCTTTCCTCTCTTGTGAAAGTCCTATCTGTCCTTAGAGAAGTAAGGATTATAGGAGAAGGAAGATAATGTAATGCCCACCTGTATTTACTGAGAGAGTATGTGCTTACCGTATTTCATTCCCTCAGACTTTTTGACTGAACATGACACAGAATATCAAATTTCTTCTGCATCTTATCATTACTATGCTATGAGCTTAGTAAAAGTCTTTTAGACTGGGGATACTACAGAGAGATATTTAGATTGTTCATGCTTTTATGTGTCCCTGCACCACTGGCTAGATTTTTTTCTCTTGTAATACACTGCATCTGAGACACTTGGTCACAGAAGAGATTGTTAGGAATCATGATTATTTTCATTTAGAAAGAAAAGCTTGTCATAAATGAAGGTGCAGGCATGCTGTGCATCTTTTCTGTGACTCCTGTGAGACAATGCAGCATTTCAGGAGAAGGCAAGCAGAATTCCGCACTATCTCAAAGCTACCAGGCATTGCTAGTGGATCAACTTTCCCCTGAAAGGAAGGAAAGCCAGTCTACAGAGCTGTGCAATGCAACATTAACATTTATGGGGCTGATCCAAAGTCCTTTAAAGCTGAAGAGGATTCTTCCTCTGTGAGATGTAGATAAGGCTTTGCATAACTATCTAAGCAGTGTTTTTTGAAGGTTAAATCCCTAATTAAGCCATACCTTTCATATCCCAGTCATTTTATTGGCCTCTTTCATTCTTGTCCTTTCTTATATCTCTCACCTTTCAATTTGGGAAGGTACAGTTCTACTTTGGCATTAACATGAAATCTAGGATGATAAAATTCACTGCTGTCAAGACACAGTTTGGCAGTTAGACCAAAACCTTACCATCTATCTTTTGTAACACTTCAATATTTTCTTTGATGGTGATTTAGGAGGGCTATGTCTTATCTGGACAAAAATCTGCTGGTAAGTTAATACTTAAAAATATTCACAAGCTAATTTTTCATACATTTTTTTTTTCAGTGTTATGATCCTGTTGAACGTTAAAAATGGTTTGTCACAGTATAAAACATACTTCAGCTATTAGATTTTCTGATTGCATCTTCCAGAAATGCTGCTGTTTCTGAAACCCTTTGTAACCAATTCTGTACAGCAAGGCGGTCTGCCAGATTATTAACTCAAGACCTTTCAGTAGAAGACTGTCTTGGTGAGTAGAGGTTTAATATCACATGGTTTATGAATAGGTCATGGCAAAACCAGTACGAGACACTTTGCCACTAAGTGATATTTATAATTGCTCAAAGAGGTGGAATAGATTTGGAATAGATTTGAAGAGAATAAAAGGAGTAAAACACAGGGTAGAGGGCATCTGGATAACATGTCTCATGTGTTACTTCTAAGTCAAATATTCTGAGTATCACCTAAAATGTTCTAGAGTCTATTACTGAGAGTTGTAGATGTGTTTGAGAATGAACAAATTCAATTAACCGAATTCAGTTTGTTAATGTCTCCTACGAGAAATGGCATGTAAGCATGCGGGAGCCTTCTGGCTAATTAAAAAACCCCAACATACAAAGCTATCATCAGACAGTCTTCTTGGAAGAAGATTAGAAGACAGTTGTGTTTGTTAATAGCAGGTAGAAAGAATGCTGCCAAATGACATATTAGGAAGCAAAGACAAAGCATTTAGCGTGCAGGTGAGGGAGACCTAATAATGAAGGTAATAGAGTCAACCTGTTTCATCATTTCTTTGTTTTATAACCTTTTCTCCTGACAGCGCTTCCCCTGGGTACTCCTGAGAAATCAGATAGACAGTATTGTTTTTTTTCTTTTGACTTCTAAGGAAAAACAAAAAATGTACATGTTTCTTCTACCTTTATTATTTTCTTTGAACCAGGCTGCAAAGATAGTTGTGGGAGAAATCAGTGTGTTTCTACTTTCCAGTATAAACAATATATCTGTTTCAATGTGATCATGTATTTGCTTTTAAAAGTTGTCTTCTGCCCTCATAATTCCTGCATTGCATTTTGCTGTACTGTCCCAAAGACAATAAATTCTTGAGAAACATATACACAAACAGGAATAACATAGTTTCACTAGCAGAGATTCAGCAACCTGACTAATGCCTGGCTGTACTGATAGTACAAGCAGCACTGAAAGAATTTTATAGTTTGTGGTTATACTAAAACACAAATTAAGCTTAAGAACCATTATAAGTGTTTTCTTCCTACTTATTTTCCTTGGGTTTAATTTACACCATTTGAAGTGCTTCTTGGGCTGAATTTATTAGGGTACTTTCTTTTGAAATTGGAAGCTAACAGCTAGGAGCTAGACCAACAGGAAAAGTGTTTGTGAAATGTCATTTGAGCGGTGGCTATGCTATGAATTTCCCTTTCCCCTCAAGGAAAAGCAGTACATCACTATACTTCCCCAGGAGCAACCTGGGGAATTACTAAATCACAGAGGAGATGCATCAAGCTTGTTGGTTTCCCATTTTTTTCTAACGTGTAAGAGAGAGAAAAAGAAAATGAATATGCTTGACCTTTACTACCTGAAAAATAGCTCTCTAGGTCTTCTGTATTAGTGCCTTTGTCTAACAAGCTGGAGATTGGGTTGAGGTTTGCTAGTACTTCCTTCAATACGCCCATTCCCCACTTACAAAACCAGGAGCAACAGCACAAGTGAAAGATGGGGAGGATTGTTACTGCTAGTAGAAAACATTGATTTTACTGCTCACTGTCATCATAGCAACAAGGCTTAATGTTACTGTGATAACTTTGTGGAGTGGATCAAGTGTACTGTCTCGTGGGACTCAGGAATAGTCTGTAGCTATCAATATTTGTTTGAGCCTAAAAGCGTTGTTGTCACTCTGTAGATGCCCCTTGAACTTATTTATGGCTCCGCAGGAATTGCCAAGAGTGTTTTGACTTCTAGTACAAGTGTCTTTCAGGGCTGTAAATGATAAACCTCCAGCTTGCACTCATGCTCTGACACAAGCAATACTGGCAAAGGAAAGTGTCATGGGTTCAGCAGTAGCAGTCATTTTTCTCCTTCTTGGTAGCTGGTGCAGCACTGTGTTTTTGACTTTCGG
>JANRGW010044460.1:0-13044 GCA_024733675.1 Psilopsiagon aymara
CCGGAGTTGCCCCTGCCCGACCCCGCGGCACCCCCCGGCGACGCGGCACCTCCCGAGCTGCCGCTGCACGGAGCCCCTCCGCGTGCAGCGCCCCCCTGACCGTGCTGCTGGCGCGGCCTGCGCATGACCTCCCTGCGGCCGCGGCATCACTGTCCCACCCACCCATCGATCCATCCATCCGCTGATCCATCCATCCATCGAGATACATCCATCGATCCATTGATCCACCCATCCATCCGTTGATCTGTCAATCCATCCATTGATTCACCCACCCACCCATTCATCAACCTATCCATCGATGCACCCATCCATTCACCCAGAGATCCATCAATCAATCAATCAATCCATCCACCGATTCACCCATCCACCCATCCATCCATCCATCCATCCATCCATCCTATCCATCACCCACTACCCTTCTCCCTGACCTCTGCTGCTACACTTAGAAACAAAACCCCCCAGCCCACCCCATCCCTGCTCACCAGCAGGTCCCTGCTCAAAGCAGGAGCCAGCCTTGGCCTCCATGTCTCATACACACACGCTCTGGAGAATTCTTACTGAGGGTTTGGTTCTAGTGAAGGTGTTGGAGCCAGATGAGCTGTAAGGTCCCTTCCAACCCAAACCAGCCTGTGGCTGTGATTCCCGCTTTGCTTACGCTCTGCTCTGAGCTGGGTGAGCAGCTGCCTGCCCCACCAGCCCTGCACAGGAGCCAGCACGGGCAGAACTCTCCCACAGGCCCGTGACCACCATGTCTCTGGGCACAGGCCCAGGCAGGGCAGGTGTGAGCTGACTGGTCTGGTATGCTGGCACTGCCATGGAGCTGTGCCACCAACCACGGCACCGCCGCGGAGCTGTGCCACCAACCATGGCACCGCCGTGGAGCTGTGCCACCAGCCACAGCACTGCTTCGGAGCTGTGCCACCAACCATGGTGTTGCCACAGAACTTTGCCACCAACCACAGCACTGCCGCGGAGCTGTGCCGCCAACCACGGCACCGCCAGAGATGTACCACCAACTATGGTGCTGCCACGGAGCTGTGCCACCAACCGTGGCACTGACATGGAGCTGTGCCACTGGGTGCAGCACCAGGCAGCCCCTGCACCACAACCTGAGTTGGCCTGAACCCTTCACCCTCTCCCCTTTTAATCTCAGAACTGTTGGTGCAGCATTAACAAACCCCACTGGCTGCACTGGAACCAGGGTGTTGTGTGCACACCAGGAGACTGCTGCCTCTGCAGGGCCTGCAGTGGTGAAGAGACACTGTTACCCCACTCTTCAGGAAGGCCTCTGGGGTTGACACATCTCCCCCAGGACATAGGAGGAGCATCTGGCAGAGCCCGGGTTTGAACCCTGAGTCCCTAAAGCAGCGCTGATATTTGGGACCTCTGCCCAGTCTCTGGTGCTCACATCCAGACAGCAGCAGCAGCGAGTGAGGCTGCTGTGATCAGTGGGAGCAGAGTGTGAGAACATGGGCAGCACCATCTTCAGTGTGAACACACTGAATCAAATAAAAGGAGGCTGATGCAGCGACAGAACAGAAACTCTCCAAAAATACTTCAAACATTTCATCATTTCACTTTCTCCTAAGACACAGGGAGCAGTATGGAGAGCTCGCCCTGGTCCTTGCTGGCCCCAGCTCTGTGGTGCTCACGGTGCACTGTGCAGGAGCTCTGCTTCCTCCACACCCCTTGCTTAGTGAGGCTTTTCCACTCCATGCATGACCTTGGGAGCCGGCAGAAGAGGCAGCTGGGACACGGCACAGCCAGCGTTACCTGGCACCCTCAGTTCAACACAGACCCATGTATCACCCTGCCCACAGCAGCAAAATGCTTTCTGACTGGAGAGCCACCTTCGAATGAGATGAACAAGGAAGGGGAAGAAATGCATCTGTTCCTACAGTCTCAATGCTACTCAAGAGTTGCTAGGGCTGGTGTGTTGCACCAGGGCCAGTGTTGCACCATGGCCAGAGAGTTGCACTGTGGCTAGCTGCACACAGACACTGAAATAAAAGAAAACACCACTCTTGATATTTTTCATAGAACCCCAGCCTGGTTTGTGTTGATGGGATCTTAAAGCTCCTCCAGCTCCAGCCCCTGCCATGGGCAGGGACACCTTCCATAGAGCAGTTGCTCCAAGCCCCCGTGTCCAACCTGGCCTTGAGCACTGCAGGGATGGGGCAGCCACAGCTTCTCTGGGCACCCTGTGCCAGCGCCTCAGCACCCTCATAGGGAACAGCTTCTGCCCAAGAGCTCATCTCAATCTCCCCTCTGGCAGTTAAAGCCATTCCCCTTGGCCTGTCCCTACACCCCTCGTCCAAAGCCCCTCTCCAGGTTTCCTGGAGCCCCCTTAGGCACTGGAAGAATTTCAATTAGTTACTAACAGTTCCCACTAGCAACAGTCTCATTCTGGGCACAGCATTTTTTTATACACTTGGCTTCCAACCTCTCTTCCAAGGGTTTCTTGTGATTCAGAGCTAAAGCAGGATCTCAGTCCCCATCACTGCTCTTAAAGATTACTGCCCGAGCTCCTCACAACTTCAGAAGTGCTGGTGTCACTGCTGGCCTTGGAGAGGCGGAGTCAGCTCCCAACACGCAGTAAATAGACCAAGTTAATCACTGTCCAGAGATGTAACTATGGAAGAGGTGTTTTGTTTTGGTTTGGGGATTTTCCAGGTAGGACACACTCCCTTCCCCCTGGCAGGACAGGTTTTATCCCATGGTAAACAACTGTGAAAGCTGTAGTGCTGTCACACACCACAGTAAGTCACCCCATCTGGGATGATGCTGTCTCATTGCTGGCTCTGATCAACACCATGTGAAACTGATCAGCCAGCTTCAGGGGAGAGGAGCTTGGGGCGAGTGCCCCCATTGCTGACAGGACAACGAATGATGACTGCACTCCCCAAGTATTCCTTTTGGACCTGAATGTTCTTTTGATGTCTGTAACTGTTCAAAAGAGTGACCCTAGGAGCCACTGCAACATCATCATTCATCCCCCATCACAAGCCTCCTTTTGTCCCATTGCAGAGCTGCTTGACGAAGAAGCTTACTGTGTTAGGAACTGAGACTGGGAATATACTGGGAAGCTTAGGAGCACGTTCCCCACTCAGGATCACAAAGTGATTTAGTAAATTCCTCACCAGCGTAGTAAGTACTTGTGAAACATTTCCATTTCTGGGGAGCAGAATTCACTCCTCTCCCACTGATAAACCAGCATGTGGGAGGAGCAGGCATTGCACCGATCTGTCTGTCTGCAGGAGGAAATAGAAGGAAGGGAAGCGCTGTGGATGTCACCCTTCTGAGGGAAAAGCTCTTCTATTCATCTTCTGTAGGAGCCTTCTCTAAGAAAAAAAGAACTGCTAAAGGAAGAACAGAGGAGACAGACACACTGCTGAATACTCAGTTTGCTTTATATTACCCCATCCACTTCCTTCCTTTCACTCTTGTTTCTCATCTGCTCATTTTGATACTCTTTGGGGAGCATCTCTTGATCTTCTGTGTGGGACCTCAATGACGTGCCACGTTCAGTCCATCAGATCACAGCTATGTCCCACCTGATTCCACCTCTTAAAAAGGTGACTCTGATGATCTCAGCACTTTTTGAAGGCCAGTTAGCAAAGATGGACATTAAAGGCATTGTGATTGTTCTTTGGAGTTGCCTCTGCAACCCAAGTGAGAAAATCCTATTTAGCTGGCTACTGCATCAGCTGGGCTGAGGAAGAGAGATAGCAGAGGCACAGACACCTCCTCTTCTTTACTGACAGTCTTTGCAGGGCAGGAAACTGCTGCTTCTTTCAGCAGCTGCTCATGGGTTCCAGTCAGCATCTGGGTACCGGTGTATGGTGGGATCCTGCCTGAAACAGCAAAGAGCTAGTTGAAACTCTCATTGGAACTACCAGGCCAGGAGCCAGTCTTGATACAGACCAAACTTAACAAGACTGACTTATAAATCTTAATCAGTGCAATGGTGCTCAAGTCTGGGTGAAAGTTGAAAAAGAGCAGAGGTGCTAAGGAAATTCCTCTTTTCCCAGATGCTTTCTGTAATGCTCTAGTGATGCATGTAAATGTCCAGAGGTCTCTATTCGCATTGCTGGCTGCTCCATGTTCTTCTGGGAGGCTGTGGAAAGGCTTTGCTTCAGGCTCTGCAGGAGGTCCCACTAGCCCTGTTAGGACCCTCGGCTCCCAGAAAGCTGGCTTGCAGAGGGGCTCTGCCGATGTGCTTTTATTCTTTCCAGAGCCTCATCACAGCATGAAACCACATAAAGCATGGGGAGAAAACTGTGTAAATCACAGGATACAGATGTGCAGAGATGACAGCCAGATGTGCCTTACTGGAGCTAAGGAACAGTCATGGCTCTTTCAAGGAGAACAGCCTTGCGTACTTGGCATTTTCCCCTGCAACTATGCCAAGTTCTGCTTTCAGACCAAATAGAGATTTTCTTCCGTTTGGACTGGCAGACTACACTCACAGAGACCTTTCAACTCTGGAGGAAAATGTTCAGGATCAATGTGGAGCAGCATCTTTAGGTAGATATTACCCAGCCAGAATCCAGGATGCCAGAAACTGCGATGCCCAATGGGCAAGCAGCATCCTGAGTCAGTTTGGAGGATGGAGCAGTGGCTGGACGTACATGACGGCTGCCCTGGAGCCTTGCCCAAATACAAAGCAGGTCAGGGACACCATGAGATCAGGGCTGGGCAATACCCTCCATGAACCAGCTTGGGGCATCCGTATGACGCAATCACTGAGTTGTACTGGTGATACACTTCACACACAAAGTTGAGGCAGCCTTGGCAGACTAGACAGAAATAACAGGGGCGTTCTTTGCTTTGGATTTTAGTCTAGGGCACTACTTTGTTCAGTTCACAGACAGTTCCTGCGCCATCCCTCCAAGTCTCTGTCTAAACAGAAGTTTTCACCCTTTCATCTTTCATTTTAGACTGGAGATTAGGAACAGTTCATTCCCCAGAGGATGCTCAGGCATTGGAACAGGCTGCCCAGGGCAGTGCTGGAGTCACCGTCCCTGCAAGTGTTCACACACCATGTAGACGAGGCTCTCAGTGCCATGGGTTAGTAGTGGCCTTGGCAATGCTGGGGAGTGGTCCAACCTGGCTGGTTCTGTGATTCTGTGCTCCCAGGTGTTAGCTGGTTATAAGCGTTTTAAGCTGTTGATCAGCAGGATGGTGGTGGCTGGGCACTGTTGCTTGTTTCCTGTGAAACTGAGAGGCTGGCTTACACCAGCTGTCAACCCATCAGCCTTAGACACATCTCTTCTTTGCAAACCACAAAGGGGCTGCACTTAGGCACACTGCTGGTTGCTCTCTCCTTCCTGCACAGGACCCCCTGGTGAGCAGAAGGCTCATGTGAGTGACCCTCCTCTGCTCCTCTGCACAGACACTCTAAAGCTACTTGCTGGCGATGCTGCTGTCAGTAAATCCAGGTGACTCTTCACTGGAGGAGGTGGCAGACTCCTCCTTTGCCGCTCAGCAGGGATGTCACCACTGGGTGAGGGAGACCAGGGAAGGGTGCCATGTCTTCCGTCAGCTGATGGGCAGTGCCACACCAAGCGATAACAAAGCACTTCCTTTCAGTTACGCACTCATACTCTGGTCTCAAAGTGGTTCAAAAGGCTGCCCAGCCGATAGGATTTCCATGTAAAAACAGTTCACAACAGTTTAGACTGCACCTGCTCCCATTTGATTGAAGAGCATTTAAATAAGTTTGCATCTGCTCAGATGAAACAGCTTGAGGTCCTGTCCTTGGATAAAGTTGTGTGTCTGCCTTATGAAGGCTGGTGCTTCTCCTCTCTCTTGAGCACAAGTGTTTGCACTTGGATGCCTGTGGAGAATTCAGGATTTTAGGGAGTCATCAGTATGACCTTTCTGCAACAAGAGAAAGGCCTATCTCTACCACAGAGCTAACAAACCCATGCTCTCATACTCTCCAAGCAAATAGAGCTTTCTGAGGCAGGGAATGATGTTGTGGGATACACCTGAGCCCGGCCAGCACCATGCAGAGGACAGCTGAGTGGACAGTGGCTGGAGGGAACCACAGAGATGGACAGGGAGCACAGGGGGAAGCCAGGGAGGCAAAGATGAGGAACTGGGGGAGCTGGAACGCATCAACAGAAAGACTTGCAGGATGGAAACATCTGCTGTGCACAGGAGCTCCCCATGGGGCCACAGCAGCACATGAACCCCGAGCCCAGCCAGAAGCAAAGCTGGAGGGGCAGCACTGGGGTGGCACAGAACTGTCTTTGCTCAGCCAAGGACAGGGGCTGCATGCCGAGGACATTTGTCTCTTCTGGTTTTGGGGCCACTGAATAGAGGGAAATGGCCATGGGAAAACTGAACAACTATGGAGCCAGGCTGAGAGAGTGGGGCTGGGGCAGCGGCAGCCTGAACAAGAGAAGGCTCCTGAAGGGGAGATCTTAGAGCAGCTCCAGTGCCTGAAGGGGCTGCAGGGAACCTGGAGAGGGGCTTTGGACAGGGGATGGAGGGACAGGAGAGGGGAATGGCTTTAACTGCCAGAGGGGAGATGAGATGAGCTCTTGGGCAGAAGCTCTTCCCTGTGAGGGTGCTGAGCACTGGCACAGGGTGCCCAGAGAAGCTGTGGCTGCCCCATCCCTGGCAGTGCTCAAGGCCAGGTTGGACAGAGGGTCTGGAGCAAGCTGCTCTATGGAAGGTGTCCCTGCCCGTGGCAGGGGTTGGGGCTGGAGGAGCTTTAAGGTCCTTTCCAACACAAACCAGGCTGGGGTTCTGAGATTCTATGTCTCCCAACAGCAGTGTAAAAACAGAGCCCCAGGTCTGTTCTCACTCAGAGACCATACCCATGCATGTGCCAATGCCATCTGTGCAGCTTCTCCCTGCCATTGATGATGGGGTGCCTGCTGTATGGAGGCAGCAGCAGGGATGAGCTCTCAGTCTTTCAGCTGTCCAGGAAAACAAACAAGGCTGGGACAAAGCTGGTTTCTGGCCTGCCTTATCCCAGAGGATCCGGATTTGGTGCTGGAGGAGGGCAGTGACATCCAGCTTTCCTGCTCCAGTCCTCCTCTGCATTCGCTCAGACAGATTTTTCCAAAGCTTTCCATGTCATCACTTGACTGAAGATTTGCGATTAAATACATGAACAAACAGGTGAAAGAAACAATGTGCACTGCATTTGTACATGAATATATGTACATCTATATCCTCCTCTGCCTTCAGACAGACCCAGCTCTTCCGCACCAGGGCTGCCACAGAGGCTTGTCCCTGTGGTTAAGCACCTGCTATGGACCTATCTTTGGGAATACCTGGAGAAGCAATTACTGAATTGAGTCTGCAAAGCACAAAAGCCAGCGAGGGTTCTTTCAGGATGAAAGAGGCAATAAAAACGCTGGTATTAATAGAAAAATATTTGTTACTTCATGGGATGTCAGGGCTTCCTGTGGTTTGAGGTTATGTCTTGCATAGCTCATTGCTGAATGCCTTGGGATGACTCTGCTTTCCTTTCTGTCCTTTCAGCAGCCAGCTTGCTCGCTCTGAAACCAGTGATCTGGTTTGCAAATAGAGCAGTTCTGCATCTCCTCATCGATGTCCCCTCGCACTCTACTCCCACAAGCACACACAGGCAAGGCCGGTGGTTCCTTTGTTTGATCGTGCCTTGGGAAGAGGCTGCAGAATAGGACACGGAGATGCTACTCTGCCTGCCCCAGAGCACCACAAACCAGCACCACTTAACAAAATTAAAGGGCAGAAAATTCAAAGCAAATGCAAATGAAATCCATTACACAGAGAGAGAAATCGCCCTGCAGGACCCTTTGCCACAGGAAGTTGTTTCCCAGGCCAAAAATAACTTCTGAAATGCAAAAGGGGCTGGGTAAGTGTGTAAATGCTGAGAATAGCATCAGAATTAACCCTCAAATCTCTATAGCCACAGTTCACAGTTTACACCTTGGAAAAGCCCTAGGAAGAGTCAAGGAATCGAATATAAAACTCAGATGACCACTGATCCAGCTGCACCTTTGCTGCTGAACACCCCTGCTGCGGCCTGCAGTGAAGAACACCGATCTCCAGAAAGCATCCCAGGTCAGAGACTCTGCCCCATCTTCCTCTCCTGTCCCTGCCCCTGGAAACCCCCTCTTGCAGACAACAGATTTCTCATCTAAATTTCGCCCCTTGGCCCGCATGGAAGCACCTTCTGTTTGCTGCCTGCCTTGAACTCCTGCTGCTTCCTTGTTTCATGCAAGGACTTGATAAGCTCTTTATGACAGAATCTCTCTCCTCTGCCTCTCTGGCAGGGCCTCAAGTTGCTAATGCAAGACTCATCACCACGCCAGGCAAAGCCACACCAAGCCACTGGCATCCCAGCATGCAGGATATGGGTTATGAGTTAGACTCATCAGAACCCTGCTGTTGCACCGAGCTGATGGGTCACAGGCAGGTGAGGTCCTGCCACAGGACTGAGTTCAGCTCTACACTGCTCCTAACAAACTGTCCCCTCCGAGGCGGCTGCGGGGCTGCTCCAGGGATGTGTGGTGAAGGTCCATGGCAGGGTCACAGATCGCTGTTCCAGCCTGCAAGAGGACCGCACACAGCACATCCCCCTTCTGCCTCATGCAGTCCTCACCAGCCCACTGCTGCTCCTCGTCCCATCTCTGTCCTGCTGCCTGCCAGCATTTAATTGCCCCCCCAGCTTGGAAACATCACAGAACCCCAGAGTGTTATGGGTTGAAGGGACCTTAAGATCATCCAGTTCAAACCCCCTGCCATGGGCAGGGACACCTTCCACTGGAGCAGTTGCTCCAAGCCCTGTGTCCAACCTGGCCTTGAACACTGCCAGGGATGGGGCAGCCACAGCTTCTCTGGGCACCCTGTGCCAGCGCCTCAGCACTCCCTAGCCTGGCATCTCCAGCAAGTCCTGTCCAAGGGCTCCTCCAGGGCCCTTTTTTCTTTGGCACTGCAGAACCAGCTGCTCTGGTGTTACCCTCTCCAGACCCCTCTGTGCTGTTTCCCTTCTGACACAGATGCATCTTCCTTCCCCCTTTTCCATTGCCACCTTGGTAATGTGCCTGTGTTTCGTGAAGGCTGGAAAGGACTTCTGCTGGCAGCAGAGGGGCTCATGGTCTGCAGGAGAGGTGTCAAAACTTCAAAGCCCAGGGACTGTCTGCTCCCTCAGCACTGGAAGGACCTGTATGTGAGATCCCTGGGCTAATCTGTGGATCTATATCTGAAACCAGCTCATCAGCACTTCACATATGAGCTGATGCAACAGTTTTCAGTGCTGCAGCTTCATCAGATAATTCCCAATTACAGGGGGAAATGTTGCTGCTTGGCTGAACTACCTGAACTTACCGGCCCAGCTGAAGTAGCTAATTAAATCAGTGGAAGGAAGCTGTGCTCATCTTTCCAGTGATGGTTCATTGCTTAGCACTTTTTTCCAAACTCCAGATGTAGCAGAAGATGGAGAAGAAGTTATGCAGGAAGGTTCACTGGCATCCGAAACTGGGCCTGAAATACACTTGAGCTAACAGAAGACCCAGGGAGAGATTCAGCAGTGGGTGTTTCCTTCTGCCCAGTGGTAGCCCTCACGTCTCTCTGCCTGTAAACATGTTACTTGACAAAATCTGTCATCAGTTCTCAGCAGCTGAGCATGAATACACACAAATGATGGGCACCAGTCTGTGGCCCAGCTAGCTTTGGAGTCCATGGACACTGCTTGAAGGCTGCCATGGATGCTGGCAGGGTGGCAGTGCCTCTGGGTGCTCTGCACATCACTTGTGCTGCAGAGCTTGACTCTGTTTACAGGACAAGCAGTTACAGCATGCGAACAGCTAACTCCTGCTCAGACTCGCTTCCAGCTCCATTTCAGTCTCTGGTCTTTCAGGCAACTCGTCCAGAAGCATGTACCTTGCTCCGGGAGACATCTAGTGAGTAGGAAGCATAATGCAAACTAGCACAGCCACCTAAGAGCATTCCTATGGAGAAACCCACCTGCCGTGCAGCACATGAAACAGGACATTGAATTTCCAGTCTCTAACGCATGCCTCTGCCAGCTTTGTTAAAATAAAACCTTTCATTCACTGTGTGGAATGTGAGGTTTATTAATCAGATGTTGAACAACACAGGCTTAAACACATGGGAACCTAGACTCCTCCAGCAATGACCTGCTCCACTGCACTAGTTACAGCCTCCCCAAAGACATCTCACCAAGATACCATCTCACCAAGATACAGTGGTTTCACTGTAAATGTGGGTGCCTTGGGCATTGCAAGTGTGGCCACAGCACACATGGCCTCAGAAAACAAGTGCAAAACTTTTTTAATGGAAAAGGAGAGGAATCCCCTCCCTGATAAATAAGAGCCCAGAACTTGCTGGCCAGGGCATCCTCGAGTCACATCACCTATACCCTGCCCAAGGGCTGTCAGGGCTGCTCCTGTCCCCATTCGGGAACAGAGTGACAAGGGAATGATGTGGAAGATAACTACAGAGAGGGCAGGAATAGCCCATTAGCTGGTGTAATGCAGCATTCTCTTCTCTTGCAGACAGAAGAGTGTGGCTACCTGTGTTTAAACCACCCCATCACTTACTGGGCAATTTTAGCTGTTAATTGTGTGAGGGTTAAATGTGCACAAAACAGCTTTTAAACTTTAAGAGATAGTTTAAAACTTCTTTAACTGGATACAGAGCAGCTACAAGTTCATCAAAATGTGCTTTGCCTTCCGAACAGCTCAATTACATTAAAGCTATAGGATAGTTATTCTAGTATAGTGAAATAGATTCAATGGTTTATGGTCTGCAAGTCCTTCACTATTTCAGACCCAGTGAATAGCAGCTTTTCACAGCAGATATATATGCTTTAAGCTCCCTTCAACACAAACCAGTCTGAGGTTCTTCGATTCTGCCTTAGAGCTATTCCTCAAATGCCATTTCAGGTGGCAGCTCCCCTGAGCAGGCCCTCACCCTCTGAAGAGCACTGGGGCTGAGCTGCCCAGGATGCCAGTTGCTAGGAGAACTCCAACAGTCCTGCACATGTAAAGGGGCTGTGCTGGGAAAGCAACAAGATCATTTCCTCCTGCAATTAGGGAGAAATCAGTAATTTGCCATGAATCAAACTCCTAATGAACCAACCAGAGTTCCACCTGTTTGCACTAATAAATGAGACTCCATACATGAAAGACAAGGCTCACCATTCACACGGTGGGCAATCACTGTTAAGAAATAAGGCAGCTGCATCACACAAGGTACCTACACCGTCATCTGTTTCAGTGCAAATTAGCCCTAATTATTTCTGGTAGTGCTTAACAGCCCATCATGCAAATGCCACGCACATAGAGAGAACACAGATCTGGACCCTGCATTTTGTAACAACTACTGAAGAAGCAATAGTCTTACCTCAACAGACACGCTCAGGAAAAATAATCTAAATTAAGTCACTGCTTGACTTTAAGTGGATTGGTTCAACTGCATCCAATCCTCAGAGCACGTTCCTGTTCCAGAGCAAAATGACCCAAATTTGATTTACCGCTAGTAATTTCCAAACTTAAATAATATTGAGGCCGCTGTAAATCAGAGCGGCACCGACCCCGTGGAAGTTAAATGCAGTTTAAGCAATTGACTTATGCAGGTAAAAAAAAAACAACAAAGGAAACATTCCAAGACTGCTGGCACTGACCTGCTGATTGATCAGGCTGCTCCCATGAGTTCAACAGTTAATGCTGGCTGTTAACCCCAAACATCTTCACGCTCCAAATTGCCTAAAACAAAACCTTGGGCCTGGGCAAAGGAAATCAGGAGAGAAAATTAAACTTCTGGTCAGCATCAGCTCTTTTTCTAATGGGAGGCAAATCTCTGCTTCCCTTGCTCAGGAACTTGGCTGGGAGAGGTTTTCCATTAGCTGATGTGGATATACCAGGTACCACCAGCTAAGCATCTCCTTCGAAAGAATAGAGATGGAAGAGGAATGGGATCCCTCATGATGGAAACACCATAGATCTTCCCTAAATTTTGGTACCTGCAGGAATGCATCTTCCCTGTCCATCCATTACTGCCTGCTCACTTGGGGTTATTCCAGCAGTGCCACCAGTATCTTGTAATTTCATAGGATTCCAGGGTGTGACAATGTCCTGGTGCAGAACAGGGCCACTCAGGCTGGGTTCCTGTGACAAATCCACCTTGGTTGCTCCAAGCTCTCAAATGAGCAGTTGGTATCTATCCCATCAGCTGCTTGTAAGGGGCCTTGTGGCCACCTTCTGTTACGTTTTGCATAATTACGGGTTATGCCATTGATGAGGGAAGCAACTGAGCCTCTGGCTTCTGCTCCTCGCAAAGCCATAGAGTTACAGGGGCAACAGTTCTCTAAGTGAATAGCAGCCTTTGAAAGAAGACTCCCTGGAGCTCAAGGTCTGGTTTTAGACAGGGTCAGTAAATCCCTAGGGAAGGGCCGTTTCCTCTCCCCTGGACTCAGTCGGCTGTCAAGAGCAGAGCCCAGGCCCTGCTGTCTGACACCTCAGCACCCGTGGCACGGGTGACTGCTCCTCTCCTCACCGCCACATCCAAGAGGTTCTTGGGGCAGGAATAAACTCAACCTGTGAGGCCCAGCAGCAGGATGCGGCAGTAGGCCCAGGTTCCCTCATCACTTCCCTGCAGCTGTCTGCATACAGAGGAGTAGGAATGTTTGCAGCCACTGGAGAAGCATCCATTTTCCAAAGGCTGGATCCCCAGGCTGGGGGGCAGGTGGACAGGGAGCCAGGCTGCTGTTTTGGCAGGGATTAACCCAGTTCAGTGTCCTTATTACACTTTGAACATTCAGACCAGTGCATTTAAACCCAACCCTGCTCACTGAAACAGTCTGGGCTTTTCCAACTGGAAACACTGAAGAGAGAAAAAGATGACTCCCACTCCACATTATCCACCTTTCCCAAGGTAAGATTTTAAAGGCAAAGTTGAAGCTACACAAAGAATTTGATCTTGCTGCTGAATTTCACTACGAGGGTGCTGAGGCGCTGGCACAGGGTGCCCAGAGAAGCTGTGGCTGCCCCATCCCTGCAGTGCTCAAGGCCAGGT
>JANRGW010044461.1:0-21671 GCA_024733675.1 Psilopsiagon aymara
TTGTCATCATGGCAGGAGGGAGAGAGGGGTGGCCGTGAGGGCTGAGGGAGGAGAGCAGAGGTGGCCATGAGGGTTGAGGGGAGATGTTAAGGGGAGATCAGTTTGCCCTTACTGACATGGGTTAGTGGTGGCCTTGGCAGTCCTGGGGTAATGGTTGGGCTCGATAATCTTAAAGGTCTTTTTCAGCCTGGTTGATTCTGTAATTTAGTGCAGATACTGAAGTGGCTTTCCCTGCTCCTGGGCACATGGAGGGGATCCAACACAGAATCATAGAATCAATTCTGTGGCAAACCACCCTTCCTAGCCCACCTACCCCTCCGCTTTCCTTTCCCATCAGTGGGTTCTATGCTCAGAGGTACTTAGAGGCTTGGGATACGATAACGTATCATACACAGTGGCTGTAGGAATGTATAATATGGAAATCATCTTTCAACACTATTTCTTACAAAATGACCAGGCCATTTGTAAGAGAACATGCCAGGAGGGCTGGTTGTAGGCAGTGGCGCAGCAGTGTGGAATTTCAGATGGAGCTTTGCCAAGGTGGGAAGATGGTAACAGGAGCTTGTGATGGGAAGAGCTGAGCAATAGGCCCAAACAAAGGGAAATAGACAGAAGAGATTAAGCTATGAGCTAGAATTAATATTGTTCTACTTAAATTAAGAACAATGCTGTGATAAATAGCACAGAAAAAATATTTATAGAACTCTATAATTTGGGCAGAGAAGTAATTTCTGCATACAAAATATAAACGAATTTCAATATCATTTAAGCTACCAGAGGATGCATTTTCTTATCTGGGCAGTGGTAAATATGAAGGTTAAGGTTTTCAAGAATAAGTGAGTTTATGCAAGCCCATGCGTAGATACGACAATAAATGACTTGAGTAAATGACAGCCCTGTGTGCTCTACCTGTGATGCGAGAGTGCGTTTATGTTCAAAATGAATGCTTTAGAAATGTCTCCAGAGGGCAACAGCTGTGTTTGCTTACCAGGAGTGATGACGAATCCTAAATTTAGTATGAAAATAGCTGAGATTGTCTCCAGCACCCATTTTCTGCTGATAGATTGTGGTATTTAAGAAAAAAAACAAAACAAAACAGCAAGAAATCAGATATATAAATGGTACTAAACTAATGGGATCAAATTCATTATGTTGAGCCAAATTGCAATTTTGTTACTCCAGATTTATTTCAATGTAATTCTATTAATATCAAAGCTAGAGTAACAAAGTGATGAGTCAGGTCTGTTGTTTGCGGATCTGCCCTAGAGATCATCAGCTTGTAAACAATTGCATACAAATGTAAATGACATGCTACTGCCTTTCTTCACTTGGTTTGAGGAAATCTGCATATGTTGGAGCCTCCGGGTAATTTGGATTGAAGCAGCTGAGAAAATACCCTGTTACAAAGATAATGGAGATGTAGTCAAGTCTTAATTGTCTTAACCAGTATGATTCCTATTAATTTAAGGAGGGGAGTTATCAGTTCAGTTAGCCTGACAATATGGTGAAACTTTGAAGAAAGCTGCAATGTGCTGCAGATGCTTTGGATCAATTTAGTTGCTAACTAGGGCAAATAACTTCATTATTTAGTGTAATACTAAACGTCCATACAGAAAACTGCTGTGATAGGTTCCAGCTGAGAATATATCTAAGTTGTTTGCAGTGGAAATCTTGAATAAGGACATGTTGTTTTAGTATGGTAGGATTTAGGAATTCTTGTGAACCTCCACTGTTCTGGGCACAGTGCACGAAAAGATGACAGAGTGCACTTTGCTGTCCCACACAATGAATACGCCATATAAAATGCAAGAGGTTGATAAAATAAGCCAGTGGGAGAAGAGCAGATGGGTGTTGAGGGATAGGAAAAGATTCACCTGAAATCTCTTTCTGATCCCTCTCCCAAAGCAATAAAGACCTGTTTGCAGGGAGGTGTGTACCTGTGCATGAGTGTTTGGTACACCCATTTATGAAGCCTGTTTCATAAAGAGATAAACCACAAGGAATTGTTTCAGCATGTTTCAGTCGTCACATTGCGTATTGTTTGCAGTGTGGGAACTCCTGTTGCAATAGTTGTCTGCAGTGCTTTGGCCTTGAAACCTGAACTTCAACTTTCTCCATTATTACTTTGCCCATAAATCTGTCCATAACCCCTGAACGATGTTGTCTTTGAACTCAAATGCATCTGCTCAGTGAAATTCTCATTCGAGCTTTAATCTTCTCTCAACTTAATATATTTTAACTTCCCTCTTTATGGCCTGGCACACAAGCTGAATTTAATGGTGATAAATGTGTTCCTAAGAGTAAAAGGTATAAAGTGTACATTAGAGATTAATCTAAACCAAAGCCTCATTGCCAAGATGTTAAACTTGGGGGAAATTTGAGCTGGGAGGAGCTAAGGAGCCAACGGTTGTAGCTTAGGCTCATCTTTAACGTCAAGCACGTTCTGCTGGTTGCTTTTAAAGAGTGTGCATTTATGTTAGGTGTCTTTTTCTAGTACCGAACATTTAGAACATCACTGAAGTCACTTTTATCAGTTTACCTTCATACTGCAGTGAAGAACAAAACAAAGAGTTGTTCTGTGGAAGTGTTTGAGGGGAGGAAAAGAGCAAACAAATCAAGGACTGAAAGCAAATCTTTCCAGCTCACCTTTCCTATTTGCATGTTCCTGATGCACACAGGGAATGTCATTGTAAGTGTGCTTCCTTTTTCTGAAGGGAAGTGGCCACTGTGCTCTGGCATCAGGCAAGTCTGTCAAGCTGTAACTCTGTTCCTTTTTTAAACAGCCATTCATTTGCTGGTAAAATTCATTATTATCTAGGTCTGTTTTGCCACTTCTGAATTACACAGAACAGTACAATTTACTAATCTGTAAATTGGAGAAATAACATGCTAAAATGTTTTCCAGTTTGAATCATAGCTGTGATATTGAGCTTTTCTTGCTACTGGAAATAGAATTACTGTAACACATACATACATTTAAATGAGGTGTTGTAATTCAGAAATGAAGGTTTCAGTAACGTTTCCCCAGTGAACTTGGCTTGCAGATTTGGCCTGGGCCAAACCTTGCATTGCTCCTTTTGCACATACTACATGTGCTTGATCTGGGGACCATTTTAGCTGAATCATAAAGCTGCCTAGAGGATAAGAACTGTAGAGCACACTGAGCTTCTCAGAAGAGGGTTTCTACAGATACAATGGGTAAGACTATATATACAGCCTTGTAAAACTACACACAGGCAAATTACTTTTCTGGGAAGAATGCTTCTATGACCAACGATTCAAAAAGAGTGTTTAGGCATATGCTGAAGTCTACTAAATTGAAATCTTTAAGAACAAATTTTAGGCCTGTGTTGAATTAATTTCATTTAGACATATGCTCTGGTGCTCATGAATCATGACGTGTTGTCTAAGTCATGCGTCTTCTTCATAGGAGATTGTAAACACTGAAAAGCAAAAAGAAATTGCAAGGAGATATGTACTTGTGCTCAAATGATGAATTCTTCATCGAACCCTTAACAAGAGGCCACTGGCTTTTGGGATTGACTTTGGTTTGTTTTCATTCTGTTTGGCTTCTCAACTCTTTCCCCTCTCAAGACAGCACAGCTGGAGAGCATTAACTGAAAACAAATGATGCTGCAGAATATCTGCTTGCTCAGTGTTGCTTTTTCAGCTTAATTCTGCTAACTGATGCCTGATTGAAGTTTTAAACTATGTGTAACTGCATTTAACACTTAAAAATCAAAGGCAGCTGTAAAACAATCCCCGCTTTTCCAGCAAAAGGTATGCAGAGAAGGAGGAGGGTGGTTTTCCCCTGAGTCCTTCCAGGTATTCAAACTTTCTTGCCTTTCTTTCTCCTTTTAACATATTTATTTCAAGTACCAAATTTTTGTGGGATGTGGCTTAGCTCAGATTGGGGGGGGGGGGGGCAGAGGGAGGGTGTTTGTAATATTTCTACAGTGTTGCTTCCCCACTCTGTCTGATAAAAGCAAGGTGCCTCTGTCCTACCACGTAAGGCTTTATTTGTCCTAGCACACAACTGCTGGAGAAAGTGGCTGTTTATCAGCCTTGACTGATAACAAAACCAGCTCACCATCTGCCACCCATTGCTCTTTAGAGGAAGGGAGGGCAATAGCTTCTGGCTGGATATGAGCAAGCTGCATGGATGAGAGGGCAATGCTCAGGGGCTGAAGGAGGGTGTGGGGTGCTCTTGGAGCTTTGTAGCTTCTGTCAAGTTTAGTGGTAGTGCGCCAGAGCCCAGTGCTCTTGGGTTCTAAAACATGGGAGCTAGGACAAATGGCAGTGCTCTGTTGAAAAACCATGGGATTCTTGAGTGGTGATTCCCTTGGATCCTGAGCTGTAGCTAAGGGGTGATGTTCTAAGGTAGCTTCATTTGTGTGATTTGCTGGGTTAGGCTGCAGAGCTTGGACATCTGTGGGAAAAATAGATAAGTGATTTCTTTTATCCTCTTACCCTCTGTCTGATTTTTCATTGCTGTTATGAGATTTATTAGCCTTTTTATGACTGGCCATAGCCTGTGTTCTTTAATATATTATTTGCAATTTCCTTTCTCTAGATTGTGCTGTTTAAGGCCCACAACTCACATTTTCCATCAGTTGCATCAAGGAAGCCATAAATATGTCACAGGGGGTGTATTTATGTACCATATTATGTGGGGGAAAGAATTTGGCCTGTACTGTGTAAAATTAAAACAATAATTAAGCTCTGGCAGAAAGACTGGAAGGAAAACTCCTGGCTTACATATATTTGTGTGTTTATTGTATGTGATAATTAAATGGGAGTTACAAATCTATGCATACCCTAAATCACCCTCATGGAAACACTTAGGCCACATTACCCTTTAGCAGGTGCTTTAATACCTGGAGGAAGGGGGAAAACTCGAGTAGAAGGATTAACAAAAATGCTGTCTGGAAAATGGTGGTTTCCAAAACTCCTTGCTGTGCACCAGGCTGAGGAAGTAGGGGCTGCTCAGCCTGGAGCAGAGAAGCTCCACGGAGACCTCAGAGCAGCTTCCAGTATCTGAAAGGGACCTACAAGGATGCTGGAGAGAGACTCTTCGTCAGGGACTGTAGTGATAGAACAAGGGGGAATGGGTTCAAACTGAAGCAGAGGAAGTTAAGGCTGGATATAAGGAAGAAGCCTCTTCCCTGTGAGGATGGAGGTCCCAGTGCAGGGTGCCCAGAGAAGCTGTGGCTCCCCCATCCCTGCAGTGTTCAAGGCCAGGTTGGATGGGGCTTGGAGCAAACTGCTCAAGTGAGTGGAAGGTGTCCCTGCCCATGGCAGGGCTTGGAGCTGGGTGAGCTTTAAGGTCCCTTCCATCTGATTGGAAGAAAACTCCAGGAACAAACTCGCCAACGAAGTTTTCCAGTTGACAAGCAGGTATTCCTTATTGCGGCGCCGGGAGACACGGGGGATAGATCCTCCTAACGTGTGTCCCCGTGTTGCCGCACAGGCCATCCTTTGTGTAGTCACTTGGGCAGACATACATATTCATGAGGCTACACGTGAATTACATCATTTCCCAGAAAGTTTCCCTCATACATACAAAATGTGATGGTGGTTTTTGAGAGTCATTTACTTCTTCCAACAATCTTCCTCACCGCTGGCACCGGCTTGATTAACATAACAAACATAGAAATCATCATGTCCCTCTACTTATCAGGTAGCTTAACTGCTCCCATTCTGGACATTTGCTAGTCCGGATGCTCCGCAGTAGATGTTTACACCACGTTAATGGGTTCATTAACATAGCAGTCATCCTGTCCCTGCACCCATCAGCCGGTTTAACTGTGCCCATCCCCAGGTCCTGTTTTTCTATCTTATTTTTCTTGCACTTTTTGTACTAAGGTACCTTCAAGCACCCCCATTACAAAGCCATCAGATTTAACCTTACTTAGAACTGATTACCTTTTGTGCATTTGTGCCTCCTCCTTTCACAACCCCAACCAGCCTAGGATTATTTCTTTCTTTATCTGACTTTAAACCTGCCTTACAGCAGTTGGAGGCAGTATCGGCAGTCACTGAATAGAAGTGCTTTTTAATAAGTTTAAGGCCCCAAAATAGCAAAGCATAATATAGTTTGGTATCGTAGGCAGACTTATAAAAGAACTAAAATCCTTTCTTTTGGTGATGACTCACAAAAACTTCCTTTCTTTTTCAATCAATTTTAATTCTATATTGATTGGGTTGGGTTTTTTCTCCCCACAGGCAACTCTGATTTTATAAATGATCACAATACATTCTACATAGAGTAAGGAAAGCCATGAACATTGTGTGCTATTAGAGCTTTAAAAATTCCTTTAAAAACTGTGTATTGTCATTTGGCAAATAACTGTTGTGTGCTAAAAGCTGCTCTTTTGTATGAACCCTATGTAACATTGCAGTTAATAACATTTAGTGTTATTGGATGCTAAATGACTTCAGTATCTCAACTATAAAAGCCTGTTTACAGAGATGAGGCAGTCTTGTTGGGGTGCCAGATTGTTAAATAACCCCATGTTGCCAAAACTAAATGAACTTTTCGGCTGGTAATGATGTACAAATTGCCATCGAAGATGCATATTTACTGGAGGAACACTCACAAGCACATCGTTGTCTCTAGTTACAATCATTTCTTTGCCTTTGTCCTTAAACCAGGAGTGATAGCATTAGGACACATATATCCAGCTACAGAAGCAGCTCTTTTGCTTTATAGCTAGTTACTAAATAGCTTTTGTTATTTCATTAAATAAATATAATTTATTGAATAGCTATTTAAGCTATTTTTAAGCTGTTAGCTCTTATGTTAAATAACTGTTTAAGCTATTTTGTATGCCACTTGGTGAAATGCAGCTCTGCATGCGAAGAGGGGCTGTTGTTGTCCCTTATCCCCTGCTCCCGCTCCTCCAGTTCTCAGTATGTGTGTAACTGCAGTGCAGGGAAGGGAAGGTTTGTGATGGAGGACCCTGTGCTGCCCCCGACAGTGGGCCTGCTGCAGAGGAGTGAAAGCAAAGGTCTATTTCTTAGCTGGCTCTTTCTTGTTGTGGTTTTTGTTTAAGTTTTGTTTTATTGTACTCGTCCAGAATTGGGAGACGTGGGATTAAGTTCTGACTCATAAATTAAGCAGTATTATTTTTACGCTGTTTTTATGCTTTATATGTTTTATGTATTTTATGTATGGTTTTATACAGTGCCCTGTAACGTGGCAGTTATGAGGAGCTACCTTTACGTGAAGAGCTTTCATAGGAAACCTTAAATGAGGAGATGACTCCTTAAAGTCCGTTGCAAAGGCTCAGGGTGTGTGTTACCCAACAAGCTGTAGCTGCACTTTTCTCTGGAGCCTGAGAGGAAGCGCTGGGTTTCCTGTGCAAAGCTCACTCCTGTGCCCCGGCGCGTCTCGCTTTGAATTTCTTAGCCTGGTTGGGAATTTAACACAAAGAGCCATTCTTGTGCATCATGTTTTCTTTACCGTTTCGCATTCCAGCTCAGCAATTCATTCCTCCTTTTCTCTGATGGCAAGAACATTACTGGAGTTCACATAACTTGGGCTGATTGCCTAGTTTATCTTCTGAGGGGGCTTGAATGCTCCAATTTGTTCTGTTGCGGGTTATTCTAAAACCACAGCACTCATCATGCATATTAGGTGTGCTGAGGAGTGAGATCTTAGAAGCCGTTAATGTCCCTGAATTTCAGAGGTAAATATTTAACGTTGTAAAGACTTTTTCAGTAGCCTCAAAATTCATCTTCCCATCTCTTGCATTATTAGAGTAGTTTCTTCTCAGCGTTATTTGTATGTTCTCAAAGAAAATGAGCATTTTGGAAACGTTGGTTTGAACACTTGAATGTACTGTGGAGTGTTTTGCATACATCAAGTGTGTGTGTGTGTGTTTTAGGTGGGGTGCAGAGCAGTGCATACTCAGGGCTGTTGAACTTTTCCTCCCCGAAAGGACCAAGTCACAGTGACACTTCTGTTTCTGATTGAATTTCCCAGAAAACTAAAAGCATTTTTGGTGTTCGCATTGTGTGTGAAAGAGACAGTTCAGCCGCTACAGCAGATGAGCAACAACCCCTTTGCAGTGGTTCATTTCCTTGCCGGCATGCTGTGCTGTGCTGACATTGCCCCAGTTCCCTTTCCCCAGGGAGTTCCAGCACAGAAAAAGCCTCTCAGCTGGTGGAGGACCATCTGCAGTGGGGGCATGGCAGAGCCTGGGCTTGGCACCCAGATATTAGCAGCCAGGCTGTGTGCCAGACCTTGGCGCCTAATGAATGTTAAAGCATCTCTGAAATCACCACTTGCTTATGCTTGGCAGTCTGATGTGCCTTTGCTCTGCCAGCTCCCAAGGCAGGGGACCTGTTGGAGCACTTGGTGGCACCTATCTCACCCAGGGCCTGATGGGCTGGAGAAGGGTGTACAGTGGAGTCTGTCTTGCTGGGCTTCAGGGCAGGGTGCTGCTGCGGGATGCACCCGGATGCCAGAGCTGAGGAGTGCTCCCAGCCGCTGTCAAGGGTCTGTACAGTCTTTATGCAGACTTCCTTCTGACCCTTCCCTGTGTTAACACAAATGCCTCTCCCTGGAGCTCACCCAGTTTTCAGGCCCTAACTTGTGCATCTGGAAAGCTGGACCTCTTTCTGAACGATCTTTTTGTAATGTATGTAGTAAAACTGAGAGATGTGATGATGGATGGAAGAGTGCTTGCATTAAGGTACATGCCAAATGTTAATAATGCTGCTGAGCATTATTGACTTAGGCTGCCCCAAAATTGCCAGTCTTTAAGCAGTTTTACATTCATCCCATAATCTATTTTGAAAACTAAGATTATTTCTGTTCCTAAATTTAATTTTTGAACATTTAGGGCTATTCACAGTTGCAAAATGCTATTACTACATTTTTTTTTCAAGTTTGTACAGGACTTACCCCAGAAAGCAACTTTTATTTACTATTGTAGGACAAATCTGTTCTAATTTTGTTGCAGGTTTGAGCTTCTGTTGGATAGAAAGGAGAATAAAAACTGTAGTTCTGTTTTCAAGTTGCAGAAACACATTTAGTGTGTGTACTTTAACAGCTGTTGCTGACACTTGAGGGCATTTTCTGTAGCATTTGAAAACTGCCTGTAGAAGTGAGACGAGAGACATTCGTTTAGCATTTGAAGCTTGAAAAATATTCTAACCTTTCCTTAAATTGTGTTCTGAAGTTTAGGATTAACTGGGTGACTGGCTGCACAGATGGCTGCATTTTACATATTCCTTTGTCTAGGGGAAAAAAGAGACCACAGGGTCAGGTTAATGGCTTTAAGCACTCATAGCCTTTATTTTCTATCTTCTGAATGGGACCTCAGAGATTCTGGGAAGATACTCAGGAAATGGTTGTTTATGGAGTAGATCTTGTAAGATGTGTTGTATTCCATCTCCTGGAACTCATTAGCTGTTTTTGCTCCTACTTATTTAATCCCTGTTAATGAATTTTACAGCTTCATCCTGTAAGATTTAATGTTCATAATTCTGGTGCAGAAAACCCCAACTAGGATCACCAGTGTATAGACGATGTTACTTTATTACTGGAATGTGAAGGCTCTTTTTTTTTTCATCTTTTAATAGCCAAAATTATAGATTAAGTGGATTTTTTATGCAGAAGTAGACTCCATATGCAAGTCACTGAAGTGGTTATGAACTTAAATAAGCTTTTTAGTCTTTCAGCATCCCACAGAATGCTTTCTAAGCTCTTTTGCCAGACACTCCTGGGAAACACCAGAGTGAACTGTGGACTAGACAAATCAAATGTGATGCTGGGATAAATGATAGGAAGGCCATTGAGTGAGTGGTGTGTCACCAACCAGACAATTCTGGCATATAAAGCAACGCCTTCAGTTGGATATTTTGTGCTTTGCAGCGATTTTATTTTTTTTTTCAAGTAGGTTTTAAAATAAAGTCAGCTTTATTTTAGCTGACTTTCGGATGGGCAGATTAACAGAGTTTGTGTCATCCAACGTGTGGCATATAAGATTGCTCTTGATAACACCACTGAGTGCTGTACAGCGTTGAGCACTTGTAAGCTGTCAAGGTTATAAAAGACTATCACTAATATAATCACATGACTTTTTTTCCCCCTCCATTTGAAAGTACTGTTAATGTTTTAAAGGATACTACTGCTTTACCATGTAAAGAGGAAGAGTTTCCTGTAGTCTCTTAATCTCTCACCCTTTCAAACTAACATGTGCAACCAAATCCATCTTGTTAAAGTTGTACTTCAAGGTAGTTGTAAGTGGCTAAAGGCCTCACAGCTTTTTTTCCAGTTCCTGCTACTGAAAGATTTCCATAGCAAGCTCTGCAGTCATAGGGGTTGTTCATGCTACTCTTAGATGGGAATTCTATGGTGTTCCTGCAATTCTGTGCAAGTTTTGCAGGCCAGGATGGGATATAGTGGTGAGATGGTTTGAGATGCTGCAGATCACTGTGGTTGGGTCCCCAGTCTGAAGTGCTATCTGCCAGGCATTTCTGATGGGTACTTATTTCTATTAAACTAAACAAGGAGGGTCTGCAGATGTCATTCGTGTATTTTGGGGCTGGTTGTGTGTACACATATGAGAACACACCCCCTGCCCTCGAGTCAGCTGGATCCTTCTCCCCTAATCTGTGCATGGAGATGGAGGAATAGGTTAAAATTCCTCTAGATTTTTGAAGGTGTTTTGTTTAGGTTTTTCACTTCCAAGGAACATCCTAGAAAGAAAAACTGAGAGCGTGTAGCAGGAAGAGCAGTGTTTGCTGTGAAGTTTGGTTACCCTTAAGTGCCATTTCCACTTCCTAAGATGTAAGAAGGAACTGGTATGTCAAGGTCAGAAGTTGCCAGCGTAGTTCACGCTAAGGCTGCACAAGATGAATGTTGTGTTATAAACAGAGTTGAAGCTCTTTGTCTTGTTAGACATCTGGAAATGTAGCAGCGTCTTATGCTGCAGCTTGGTGAGCCTGAAGAATGGGTTTGGAATATTATTTTAAGCCTTACAGATAAGGAAGCTCAGTCTGAAACCTCACAGTCACTTGTTATGGGTGAAGTGCATCAAATTCTCTCTTTGCTTCTATTGATTATCTTAATTGTCTCATGGTCGGATTTTTCACAATACCATTACTGTCTTTATGGATGTTTATACAATCCAGAATCTATGTTAATAAATAAAACATTGCCTGTAAATGGAGAGGCTGAAAAATTAACTCTTTTCTGTCTTCTGTTTTTCCAGCGGAACCCTTGCCTTTAATGGACCTGTGCCGAAGATCGATTCGTTTTGCTCTTGGCAGAGACCGCCTGCATGACATAGAAATTCTACCTTTGCCTCTGTCTCTGAAGAATTACTTACAGTACCAATAAGATGTCTAGAACCCTCTGGCCTCACATTGGACTACATCAATGCAAATGGCAGAAAATTGTTTACAGCAAAATATAAATCTTGGTGATGGACACTGAAGTGTTATTTAATTTTTAATATATATTTTTTTTTCTGAACCAGTGAAAGCAGATCACTGTGGGGGACTACTAAAGAATGTGAAAACGTTGATTTGATCGAGATTTGTGTATTGCCTGTTGCCTGTTTACAGTCCTAAAGGCCATTATTCTCATCTCTCCTATGTTGGTTTGTCTTTGTTGCCTCTGGTAAATGCAATAGAAAATGTGACCTGCAAACCCCACTGTCGTGCAAGGCAGAGCATTCTTCAGTAATGTGGTTTATTTTTCTTTCTCTCTCCTACACCTCTCCCCAACAGATAAAACATGAAGTAGCAAAGGAAAAACCTTGACAGTGACTTTTATATGTATTGCCTTTAGTTTCAGAGTTGTTGACAGCTTCGAGTGTTCAGCACTCCACGTAATCAGGCCTATAGTATCTGAAAGTTCTGATGCTTAAAAAAGCAGATTATTGGTTAGAAGAAGAGTATGTGATTTAAAAACATGAAAGGAACAAAACTGGTATATGTGTCAAATCTTCAGGTGTGGTAACAGTAAGATGCAGTCCACTGTGTTCAAGACCAAATCTAGTCCCTCTGAAGTTCTGCAATTTATAAGAAAGTGTTCACTATCTTGGGAATTTAGGATATTCCTACTTTAGAGTTTGTCACTTTTTTTGTTTGAACAAATTTATGATTTTTATGTGGTATGAACTCTAAGTACTTGGTTCTCTTTTTAATGTATGTGTGGTTACAATGTTTATTTATCAGTTTAGAGTTTGTGGAGTTCTCATTTAACTGTTTCCCGTCTTGGGGTGACTGATTTTGGTTTTTTTTTTTCCCCGAACTCCACCTGAAGTGTATTAATTTTTCAGGCTCATCCCATTTTTTTAAAATGCTGCTTTCTATTTGCATTTCTTACATGTTTCAAGTTATCTGCCTGATCAGTTGTCTAGTTTTTAAACTGGAAGTTGTTGTTATGGCAGGATGTCAGATGTTTAGACTGAGCTGCCTCCAGCGTATTTTAATGTGAATTTACTGATGAATGAGGAGAAAATTTCTAATAAAGTCTACTGTCCAAAATGAAACTCAGGTCTCTCTTGATGAAGTGCTGAATAATGTAACACTGCATGCGGGGTTGAAGTTCAGTTCCTCCTGCAGCTTTGCAAACATTTCTGTTCAGCACTTCTTTGGAATTGCTGCTTTGGGTTCACACGCAAGAGACGTCACAATGTCATGTCCTGTTCCTGGTTTATCCCACTCGCTCCGAATACAGCTGTACTTCTGCTTTTAACACCTTTCTTGCCTGATTTGTCTAAACAAAGCTTTAGTTTTGTGCAGTTGTGCTTTGAGGCTCCATGCTTCTGAGGCAGGTTGAAGTTTGACCACTGAAGCACTGATGGTTGCTCTTCTCTCAGCCCAAGAGAAACATGAGATAACCAAGATACAACACCACAAGCAAGAATGGAAACAACAAGGGCAAGGTAAAACAAGGATGTCAAAAACTAAATAAGTGATAAGTGATTTGTTTTCTGGGCTTAACTGTGTAAACTGATGTTTGTTTCAAAGATTAGCTTACTTCTTTGACTTGTTTTCACTGAAGGTGAGAGGTACATACTGTGTTCCTTTACTTTGTCTTGCAAAGGGGGAAGAATTACAGCTGTGATCTGTTTCTTACTTTTCACACTTGTTTTGTCTAACTTAAACCTTTTGTCTTGATAGGTATGTAGGAAGAAGAAGATAGGAGGGTATAACACTAAAAAGGGAAGATTAGCTGTGTCAAGTGATCTTTCATAAACAAGATAAGCAAGTAGCTGTTCAGGAATGGTGTAGTGGCATAATAATCCTGGTAGAGCTTACTTTTCCACCACTGAAGCCTGTTTTAGGTAAGCATTTCCTAAAATGTGTAACTAGACTTCACGTTGCTTTGAATACCTTCAGTGGCGCAACTCATAAGTGTTGTTTTCCCTGTTCTTTCATGTGACCCAGGGCTGACAGCTTTTTAATGTGACAGTAAGGTGGGAACTGATATAATGAGACAAATTAGTGGTGCCTCTGTATGTTAATTAACCTAACTAATGGAATTTCAGTTGATGCCCCTTCTGTGGTGCTTCCTCTAAACCAAAATTAGTGGGTTGCAACAGAAACTGTTTTACCTACTCTTGGGATGTTTATCTCTCTAATATGACCCCTAAAAGAAAGTATGGAAGGTGCAGCATCCCTTCTGTTAAGCTGTAGTTAAGACTTGTGGCTACATGCATCATACCTTCTCTTCCTTATTTTATTAGTATTGCCCTTCTCCATCCTTCTGCAACCCTTATGAGGAACAGGGCTTGATTTCTCCACTAAGGTCCTGCTTTTGTGATCACGATTCACAGGTGCTATAACCCCCATGATACTCTCAGCTTTTAGACTTACAGCAGCTGTATTTTATAACACCTAAATTTGGGGTCAAATTTGAGAAGCCATTGTCCTTTGGTGTAGCAGTTGTCACACTCATGTCCCTACTAGTAGGCTGACAAAGTCAGTGCTATGAAGGATTCATTTCTGCTTCAGGTTGGACCAAGGGAAATGTATTGAAATGTCTGCATTCTCATCCAGAGGTAATGTAATGCAATCTGTAGAGAAATTGTGAAGTCTGATTTTAGACTTCACATGTAGTCTTGCTGGCTTTCAAGTTTTATCTCAACAGACTGACTCAAACTGTTGAGGTAGGATCTAACTTTGCAAGTTTCTCAGTGTTCACTTGAAGCTGGGAAAAACTGTTACAGAAGCAGATACATACGAATCATTTGAGTGTTTCTGATAGTTACAAAAGGGCAGCAAGCCAGGAATGCTATAAAATTTCCTTCTCATCTCCATTACAGTTGGTATTGTTAAACTACAACCATATGTTCTCACATCAGTCAGTGGTAATCACTACACAGCCAGCTTTGTATCAGATCCAGCAGGACTCATTCAGGTACAATTCCCACTGACATCAGTGGGAGATCTGCCTGAGTCAGCACCACTGCTTTTGGTTCCCATGTAAAGATCTACAAACATTTCCAATACATTGTATTGAGCGATACTTCATTATATGTAAGCAATGTCAAGCAGATGGTTTCTGCAGCAGAGCATCTGGCAAGTGTAGTTAGGTAAATGTTGTGAGAAAGCTGAACGAAAAAATGCGTTGAGTTGAGGCTGAGCCCTGTATGCAAAGGGGAAGCCAGACTTTTTGGCTCCTTGATGATGATTTTCAAAAGCCTTGTAGTTTATAAACCATTAAAATCTCATGGTGGTTTTCATTCTGTGTACTTAAAGGAACCTGGGATCCTTATCCATTCCTGTTTATCTCACAAAAGAATGTCTGAGGATCATGAAGTGGAAATCCTTTGTTTGCCCGATTCAAAAAGACACCATAAAACCTCCTTCCTCCCTGGGAAATGTTCCCTGTAGACATAGAGCCATGAGAAATACACAACACACATCAGCCTGAATGCACCCCCTCCCTTCTTTTTTTTTGTTCTTGAAATTGCAACTGCTCCTTCAGAGAAGAGCTCGGTGTGTTCTGCAGGCAGCATCCGACATAAAAATGCTTTGAAGCATCTGCTACCAAGCAGAACGCCCTGCTGAAGACGTATTGAAACAAATCTGAATGTACTATGGTGGGAGCACAGAATAAAGGACCAGAGTTCTAGAGAATAGCCTTTTCCTGAGGGTTTACAGTCATGAAACCGCATGTGCTTTAAAAGGCTCTGAAGGACTGGGGTCTGCAGTGGTGTGAAGCAGCATCCTATTTCACATATGGAACTTAATGAATTAACTTCTAGGCAAAGAGCAGGGCTGCTCTGTTAATATTGCTATGACTGCAGCAACACATGGGAGCATCCAAACTAGCTTAAATACTAGCCAAAGAGGAGCCCAGTTATTGGCAGGACGGAGCTCAGTGTGGGGCAGTTTACTTTGCCAAACAGCAGTGAGACAGCAGTGTCAGCATATCTGAAGTGATTAATGAATGGCTGACCCAAAAGGGTCTACAATTTGGAGGCATCTTTGGAAATCCTGTTTAAAACAGGTGTCAAGGTCAGAAACTTCAAATTTAGTTTGTGTAGCTGTGAAAATTTGGAAGTTACAGAGCTTCTAATCTCTCTAGGTGACTAGATGTAAAAGGAGAGCTCATGTTTCTAATAGCTTTAACATACTAGAATCATAGAATGGTTCTATAGGGGATACGTACAGTTGAGACAGCTATGCTCTTGTATTTAAATGTATTGTTTCTCTGGCTCTGGAAAGCTACAGCACAAAAGGCAGGTGTCTTCAGGCTGCTAAGGCAAAGCAAACAAAATACAGAAATGAGCTGATGTTTCTGACAGTCCTCATATATAACACATTCTACCTACGACTGTTTCAAATACCAGTCATAAGCCATCATTACAAAGACACTTAGTTGGGATCAGCATCTGTTCACTTGTGCCTGGATCAGTTTTCTCTGTATTTATTTATTATTTTTAAAGGTATTAAAAAAGATTATTCAGATTGCAAGCTCCAATTGCAAATGCAGTCTTTTAATGAATAAAATGTTCATATTGCACTTAGAATTTATTAACAGAGACACAAGTGATTGCTGCACACATAGCTGGGAAATTAATGCATGTTTTTAATGGCAGAAAGCTTCATCCTTTCTTCACTAAGAAAATCACTTTGGGAAGTGCATTGCTTCTCGTGTAGCAAAATGTGAACAGCTCTGAGGCATGCAGCCAGAATTTCAATACGTGCATTCAGAAGAAAAGGTGTCCATGACATTATTGGAGGGTCTGGAGTTTCACCTTACTTATAGATTAGTTTTAAGTGCTTGTTATTCTTGCCAATTAATAGGCTATAGAGGGTATGAATCCTCCTAGCAAAGTATTTTGTCAGGGCTTGTCTAGAGATGGAACAAACCAAAATCAAACTCCCCCCCAAATGAAGCTCCCTTGGTAAGAATAGCCTGGCATTGGGTGCTCCAGCTATTAAAATGTTTCCCAAGCCCTACCTTCTAATTGGAACAAATAAACCTCCACTGGAAAAAGCCCTCTATAGAGGAAGGCATGTTTTGTGTATTAAATTGGCCCCCAGAAGATCTATTTGAAATCCAGGTTCTGCCAGAAACAATTTATCACTTTGATAATTTTCCAGTTTATTCTCTTTAATCATTTCCTTGTGTACATCTAAGCCAGCAGTCACTTTTCTTCCACTTTTAATAGCCAGCGTTCTCTAGGTTCCAATTCCTTTGTAGGACTGACTGTTGGTTTAGATCTAATACTCTAAATTACTTCTGTGGTGCTGCTTTAATGCAGAGAACATCTCCAGTTGCATAGTCACTGGTACCAAATATCTGTTCACTTGTAGGTTGGTTTGTGGCTGGCATAGCAGGACACGGACTTCTCTTTCCGTGACAGTTGTTATGTTGGAGCAGGCTCATTGTTAAGTCATGGGTAACAGTACTGAATTATGGACAGCATAGTACTTGGGTCTTTCAGCAAACTTGCATCATAGTGTAAGTGGCTTGGCATGGAACAGAAGTTGCCCATAACCAGCTTTAGTTTCCATGGCTCTAAAGCAGGAACTCCAATAACAGCTGAAATATTATGCTTTAGGTAGAAGAGTTGGATCTCTGTGGTAGATAGATGCAGTTTAATCCACCAGCTGCTTCCTGGTCTGTAATAGTCTAATGTAAGCTGAAACATGGCTGTGTAATTTTTCCAGCTTTCTTTTTCCCCAAGTTTTCATTATACAAATGAAGCCGTCCAATTAATTTAGTCAGTGTTTCTAATCTTACTGCATTTTTTTACCTTGCAGGTATGCGGGAATCGGGCTCTGTTTCTCAAGCTAACCTCCCTGAAAACACAATTCCTTGTAAAATATTTGCTATTTGTCAGTGGCAGCGTGTGCCATGCCATGGCTGAAGAAAAGTGATTGGCTTTGGTTCTTTTTCTGCCTTGTAATTTCATTCCTTTCCTCAGAATCCAGATCGGGGAGAACACCTTTACTGTTGAACTCAACTGGTCATGACCCCAAGAGCATGCTTAAAAGCATGTTGAGACACGTCATGTTAGTGGCTTTCTGTGTAAACTGTCCTAATTTGGTTTTAATCTAATAACCATCCTGTTATTAAGTCCGGTGCTCCCAAATGGCCTCATTCTGCACATATACACAAAAGACCACTGGTAGTTTGGCTACCATGTCTTTTGTCTTCTGCATCTGATTTGCCTGTTGTAAGCAACTTCTCTTGTCTCTTTTACTGAGACCTTTACTCTGGGGAAACCACTGTGGGTGCCTTAACCTTCAGTGAGCTCAGTTTGATTTTCCTCCTCAGAGGATCAGCAGTATTTCAAATAAGAATTTGCTTCAGATCAAAGTTCTTGGAGCTGTCACAAGAGCATTGCAGAAGATTGGAATAAATATGAATCCTAACAATAGAGCTGCTTATCATTGAGGTTTAAAACTCCACACTTTAGTTCCTCTCACATCTTTGACTCTCCCCCGCTATATGTTATATGGAAATTTGTTATCAGTGATGACTGTGACGTAAAATAAATAAATCCGTAATTGTAATTCAGAAAATTCCTCCTCTCTGAGATCTGTGACCTCCAGCTTCCTGCTGAATCCAAGCTGGAAAATAGGGATGTGGAGAGCCTGGTTTCTTTCACTACTTGGTGTTCCCTTCCGCTCCCCAGAAGTGGGAGCAAACAATTTAGTTGTCAAATAAGAGGTGAGGAATGAACAGCAGTGATCAAAAGCTCTCCTAGGATGTTGTGTCTTCTGCACTGAAAGCTGAATTGAGGGATAGTATTTTTTTTTCCCCAGAAGTTTCTCTTCCCAGAAAGATCTCCTCAACATTTATATTCCAAACATGTGCCTCTCACTGAGCAGGAGATGGTCCTCATAACTTTGAAATACTTGCTGTTTGGATCAGGGAGCTTTCTGACTTGGAAAAAGGAAGGACACATTAGATCATGCCCTCTTTTAAATTCTTTTTTAATTATGGCTTGGAAGTTTTGTTTGCTTTCTGGTTTTGGAATTTACTTGTAGAAATCTAAAAATACTCTTTTTTCTTTTGTGAGTTTCGTTATTGAACCTACATGGTTTTGTCTTGCTATAATTAAGGAAACCAGAAGGGCAAGTGACTCATCTTTTATGAGACCCAACTAATAGAAGCTCAAAAGAAGAGACACTTTCGGGTACAGAAATTCTTCATCTCCACTGAAACACAAATGCCGAGTTTTAAAGTTAATTTCAGATTAAGAACTGCTTAAACTTAATTCAGCTACACAGAAATTTTAGTCCATAAATATATTGTGCCCTACTATTTTTCAGGTCCCTGAAACACCAGCAATTCCTGTTTGTTCTGAACCACCTTTCACCTCTCTAAGAGGACCTAATGACTTACTGAGCTCCTTCTTAATGTTCTTCCCCCTCCATACTTGCATGTACAAGCTCCTTTGATGATGTAATTGATTAACTTGTGTAAGTTAAACTGGTATCACTAGTTTCAAGTTGTATTTTGCTTTGAGGATCAAAGCTGCAGTCTGCATACCCTGAAGGCTGGTCTGGATTTTAGAGCATAGCATTAGTCTTATTAAAGATATTATCTTTGTAAATTTGCTCACTTTTACATCCTGCAGTAATTGTGTGTGTGTTCACACCATCACTTCTACACAGAAGATAACTAAAAAGAGCAGATGTCTTGTATTTAATCGAGATCTTTCCCTTTCATGATTTTCTTGTTTAAAGAAAACAAAGATAAATGAGTTCAGAGAATTTAAATTCCCTTATATTTGCACAGGGCTCCCTTTTGAATGTTTTCCTAGGCCTACATACACTGTTATCATGGAAAAAATAGTAGGAACATGCTATGAATGTCTGTAATGGATTAAAAAGAAGGAAAAATCATTCCAATGCACTCTTATAAATAAAATAGAGGAGGAAAAAGCAGACAAACCAAAATTCCTCCTCTTCTGTTTTTTACCAGTTAGGAGGCTAACAGTGAGCTTACAATTTGAGTGCAATAGATGTATTTTGTATTCTGCCACCCATCTGACCCAAACACTTCCAGTCATACGACTCTCTGGTTTGCCTGCAGACTTAAAACAAGTTAGTTAAGGCACTTTTCTATGTAGCAGTCAGTCTTGATCCTGCTAAAGCTGTCTGAAGTCTTGGCTTCCATTGGCCAGCATAGGCTTGCACCATCAACCTGCGGCTGTTTCTTGACTGAGAAGCGCTCTCTGTTGGTCTGTAATGGGAATGGGAGCCCTTTGCTCGCAGGTCCTTGTGGCTGGAGGTAATTTTAACTCCATGAAGTCTCCAGAACCTGTTCCAGAAGTGTTTCTAGACTTCGAGTTGTTCATTAGCGCATGCAATACTGAAAGCAGCCTTTCCATGAGTTTAGCTACTGTTCTTAAATAGTTACTCCTCACTTTGGGTAGCACAAAGGTAGTATAGAAACAGACAAAACAAATCAAAACTAAGGTGTATTTCCAAGCCTTACTTTCCTTCCCGTCGTCAACTATGAACAGGGGGGTTTTAAAGTAGTTTAGCCTGGAGTGTTTAGGATGCCCTGACATTTGGATTTCAAAGCTTTTACTTCAGATTCCGCACAAACACGCCCTTTTCTTTATCCAGCATCTTAGCTTGTAGTCAGGAACTGTGTCTGCTGGCCCAGAAGTATGCCCTCTGCTCTCCTCTTATGCTGTCAATTCCTGGAATTTGTATTATACAATGATTTGTTGTCTTTTGTCCTGTTCAGTGTATTTGCTCTAATTCTTTTCTGCAAGAAAACAGTACAAAACTGTTACCTCCATCTATCTGGAAGTGTTGCTCCCTCTATTAGCAGAAGAGGTGTGGAATGGTAAGGAGAATGCAAATAAACCAGAATTTGTAGATTACAGAGATGGGTTCTTCAGATCACAAATCTGTATGTCTTGGCAGGCTAAGCTGGATCAAAAGGCCAATTTCACTCTTCGTAGGAATTGCGAAGCACTGCATGGGAAACACAGCTCCAGCACACATCTCTGAGTTCCTCTGTCAAACTCAAAGCAGATTTTCAGCTGTCAGTGGTTCCTAACTCAAGAAATTCTGGGCAAGCAAAATTGCTCTTGGCCACCTGTAGCTCTCCCAAGGTCCCTATCCAGATGTTTGCTCTGTCTCTGCAGCACAAGCAGAGCAAGGAGGTCCCAGAACATTGTTACCTGCAATATGCATTAAGCAATGCAAAGAAGATTTGTGTTTCTTTGTCAAGCTGTGCTGCTTGCCCTTGCTGGTGAAGGGAGGGAGCACGATAAAGGAATATTTTCTTGAGAACAGTTTTTTTTTGCATAGCATCCATATGGGAATGGAAGGGGGAAAGAAATCAGATGTTTCTACAGGTTTGTAAGTCTAGAAGAAACTGTTAGCTCATTTAATCTAATAGTTTAATAAAGAAGGTCATAACATCTTACTTTAGCAAGTCAAAACCTTTCTGTTGGACTGTGATGGTTAGCTATAAGACAATAAATGTATTTGTCATTCACCGTTTCTCATTATAGCTTGTTCTAATTGTGCATAACGACAACAATTAATGTTGCTAATTGAGTTTCCCCCCACCACCACCTAAAATTATCTACCTTAAGCTGTGGGCCACAGGTGGTTCTTTCTGTATGAAGTTATAGAATGATGTAGCAATCGGTATTGTCTTCCCAGGCTCTACATGCACATTGTGAATGAGCCACAGCTTGATTATCCTTTGGTCTATCCATACAGTTAAATTCTAAGGAACCGTCTTTTGGTAAAGGACACTTCTCTTTCTGTATGCCAGATCTTGCCTCATCTTGACACTGTTTTTGTTAGTCAGTGATCTACAGCCAGGTAAAACAATTGTCTCTTGCCCCATCCCCCACTTCATGCTGATGTGAGGAACAGGTTACACCATTTCTTTGCTTTCTTTCCTTCTTTGTTTCATTTGCCACACTGTTGCTGTGAAAACTCATATTTTTTTAACTGCTATTTCCTGAAATAGTCTCTTCTCTTGTAATTAAAACCTCATGTGTTGTTCTTTAGAATAATAGAATCACAGAATAGTTCGGGTTGGAAAGGACCTTAAGATCATCCAGTTCCAACCCCCCTCCCATGGGCAGGGACACCTCCCACTAAACCATGCCACCCAAGGCTCTGTCCAACCTGTCCTTGAACACTGCCAGGGATGGAGCATTCACAACTTCCCTGGGCAACCCATTCCAGTGCCTCACCAC